>JAODTK010005555.1:0-257638 GCA_026419785.1 Sclerodactyla briareus
CTTTGACCTAACACGAAATAATAAAATAGCGTCCACACTGATTATTCTAATCGGACTGAGCGTTGTGACAAATTGACATACAAGAGTTTTTTTTTCTTCTCTCGCCTCTCTTGACTCACGATAACTGTTTGAGCCAACGTGAGCCCAAAAAAGTAACGTGTCATATGTAGGGTAACACACATACTAAGTATCAGTGAAAGATTTCAAACACAATCAGGGATGCCTTATCAATTTTAAAGCTGATATTGCTTCAAGATTATCCTCACAACTTATTCACAGCAAAAAAGACTTCAGCTATCCAGACATTTTCGACTAGCTTCTATGTTCCAGGTGTTTGCCTGTCTATATCTTCTTCGATAATTTGTCTTGCAATCCCCCAACCTCTACCAACAAATTAAGCATGGTTGAGCGTATTGTATTCTTTAAACTGGGATTGTCCGATTTGTCCTTTCAAAAAATCAATCTAGCGAAACATATTAGGGTTCCTGTACTTCTTACGAATTAACAAAATTTGAACTCACAGTTCATTTGGTAGCTCGGACAACTTTCCAACATACATCGAGCAATTCCATAATTGTTAGGATGTGCTTCAAAAAAAAAACACCATTGGTGGATTAACGCTAGATTTCCAATTCATTCACAGTGTCTTGCATCTATCTTGAAGACATTTCACTGAATCTGAAATACTCGACGACGCAACAAAAGACGGCCAACGCATGCTGAGCCGATTGGTTTTTTCTTCACTGCAATTGTGGAATGTTGTGCATAAGGCCATTGCAACACTAGCAAGAATTTACTTCTAGAGGTTGAACACAACATCATTGGGAGATAACGTGACATAGTTGAATGTAGTAGTGTAATCCTGGCCATCTACAATTCTCCCTACACACTACAAAAGTGATTGCAAATTCAAGCTCACCAGGTCTTGCAGCTGCTGGTTTCTCGGTACTGGTTCACAGAATGAATTCATTTTATTATTATTATTATTATTATTATTATTACATTATATTATTATCATGATTATTATATTATACTATCATTTAAGATAAATAACTGACAACCACAATACAACGCCCCCCCCCCCCAAAAAAATTAAAGAACCGCATAAATTTGACACATCAGCTAATCATGTTGAACTTATCCTGTTTATAATGTCTGAATAGATGTACATATTGACAACAAAATCTTTGATCCTAACACAAAATAATAAAACAAAATCGTCACAATGTTATTTTAATCGGACTGAGCGTTGTGGACACTTTGCATGGCAAAGAGGTGTTTTATTTTTTACTCTCGCCTCTCTTGACTCCCGATACTGTTGGAACCAACGTAGCCCCCAAAATAGGTAACGTGTAACTATTTAGGGTAATACACATGCGAAGTCTCAGTCGAAAAATTTTCCGAACACGATCAGGGTTGCCTATTAATATGTAAAAGTCCAGATTGCTTCAAGATTTTTTTTCCACACACGCTTATTTAACAAGATAACTTCAGTTATCCAGACATTTTCGACTAGCTATGTTCCCAAGTGTTTGCTGGCTAACATCTTCTTCAATATATATCTTGCCATCCCCCCAACCTCTACCAAAGAATTAGCATGGTTGACGTATTGTATTTTTAAAACGGAATCTCCGATTCTTGTCCTTTCACAAAATCATCTATCGAAACAAATAGGGTTCCTGTACTCCCTCATAAATACAAACTCGAACTACCGTTTCATTTGGAGCCGATTAACAACTTCTTCAGATCCATCGAGTATTTCCAATAACCGTTACGATGTTTGCTACATCTACAAAAAAAAAAAAAAAAAAAAAAAAAAAAATTGTTTGATGACGCTGGACACCAAGCTATTACATTGTTCGTTGCATCAGATCTATTAGACCTTTACCGAATCAGAAAAAGCTCGACAAGGCAACAAACGACGAGGGCTTTTTCACTGCAATTAGGATGTTATACATGTAGCCATGCAATTAAGCCCGAAATTTACTTATACTGGTTGACACAGACAGCGATTGGGGAATGATGATCTTAACATATTTGATGAGTAGTCCCTTAAGCCGGTCCTTTCAATCTCCCTACATTACAAATCGATTGCAAATTCAAGCTTACCTTTTGCTGTTACTGCGTTGCGGTATTATCTGGTTCACATTGAATAAAATATTCATATTATTATTGTTACATGCTTAGTGAGCTATTTGACAAACACAAATCACGTACCACTCCCAAAAATGGGAAGACCGCATAAAATTAGCATCATCTGCTACAATGTTGAACTTATCCTATTCATAAAGTCCATAGAAGTGTACATATCGACATGAAGATACCTCCCTCCTAACCGAAAATAATAACTTCCAACCCTCGCCTCTCTTGACTGCGATAACTTCTCAAACCAACGTGAGCCAGACAATACGTTCCGTGTAACTATTTTTGCAGTACACGGCAAACTAGTATTAGTTGAAGATTTTCAACGAATCAGGGTTGACTTACCAGGTGGCTTCAAAGATTATTTACCCACACAATTATTTACAGCAAATATAAAATTCATTTATCCAGATATTTTCTAACTATATTCCAGGTGTTTGCTGGCTAATATCTTCTTGAATAATTGTCTTGCATCCCCAACCTCTACTAAAACTAAGCACGGGTGGCGTAGTGTTATTTTTTGAACTGGGATTGCTGACTTTCGTACACAAATGACCTACGACCCCCCAAAATTAGAAGAACCGCATAAAATGTTAGCATCATCACTATTTGTTGATATATCGGATACATATATATATATAGATAATATATTCCTATTATATATATCTATATATATATTATATCTATATATATATATATAATTTCTATAATATATATATATATATATATAGATATATATATATATATAAATATATCGGCATTCCACGTAAATTGGGCACAATGGTGTGAATGGAAAAATTCTTCAACATGCCTGGATTCTCTCTTTGAAGACATATTATGTAATATAGTTGCCGTGCCTCAAATTAAAGTATAAAGATAGAAAATCAACCATGGCAAATACTGTTTTGTTCCAAGTTAGCAGACTCACGTACGTACGTAAAATGGGCGGAAAAATATGTGAAAACTGGGGACCCCTCCCCTTCATATTGAAAAAAGTGTTTTCACAAAATCAAAGAATATGGTACATTTTGAGGACCCCAATATTCTTTCCTCAGAATACGCCTCACCAAGGTAATGCATAGAAATATGTCTATCTGACCCAGATGTAACGTATGTAAACGGACGGACATTTCCCAAATAAGTATTTCTGTCGGGAAACGAATAGTCAGATGAAATAGAGCCTTGCAAAAATGGTTCATTTAGCACAATTTTCATGCTGACGAGAATTGGAAAATCTCGGACATTATTTTGGCACGTAGGTACAGAACGGACAAATGTTACGGTACAGCGTGACGTTGGGCGACATAACGAAATCTTCTGCCCGATGCTAATTCTAAATTCAAAAACAAACCTCTGTTGTCATTATAAGAAAGGAACTGCTCCAAGCCCTTACAAACTTACATTTAGGGTTTACCTTGGATATCCTCCTAGAAATTATTAGATATTAATATGTACTACGTTACAATTGTGTGGATGAACATTTCTGTTTTTTTTTTTCGGTGGCTGCCTACATAATCAGTAACTTCAAAACTATATTAGCGAAAGTTTTTACCCTTGATGGGATCTTTTGTAAGAAAAAAGGGGGTTTTTTAAAATGGTTATGCAAACAAAAGTGTTGGGTTCAACAGAAAAGAGGGCAGGTGAATATTCGGGCGGTAAACAGTTGGACGGACACTGTTAAGGCTCATTTACACGATGCGATTACTTTGGCCCACTTCTAGCTCGTGGCCCAGAAAATCTGCGCGTGAAAATGTGTTTTCGGACCGAATTTCTTTTACACGCGCAGCGTGCGGGCGAAGTTCAACAAAATCGGTCGTAAGTAAAAGTCGGTGCGTGTATAAATGGCCCACAAAAAATCGTGAACGACTTTCATGCCGAAATCCTTGTCGCGAAAAGTTCAACAAACAAAAAAAAAATTTGCGTTTACACGGTACGATTATGTCGTGCGCGATTTTTGTCTCCAAGCCTATTATGAGCTATGTGTAGCCTAAAAACTGAACAATTATTAGAGTCGATTGACATAGGCAAAAAGAAATGATATCCTTACATATTCTCAATGATTTTCGATGTGGGTTGCAGATGGAGCGTACCGATAAAATAACGAGTGTGCATAGCGTCGCGACCAAGATCATGACAGAATAACTCTTTAGAAATATACTCGCACCACAAAACCCTCGTAATCAATGTTGCATTGCACACCTGGTTCATAGTAGCAGCCCGCCACGGAAATGTCACACCAACACATTTGTTCAATATAACATCGTGCTAGATTTATCCTGGACTGCACTTATGGACAGCCGTGCACGCTGCGCTTCGCACAGTGCATCGCATTATGTCAGCCGAGTCGTGCGCTGACTCCCTTCGGCGCAGTATGGACGCGCAAGCGCACACGTTTTGGAGAGAAGAAGCTGTGGCATTGCGGTTAGGGTTTCTCCGAAACCCCAGGGGTGTAGACGGAACAGGATTCCAATTATAAATAGTCTTTCGAAATGGAAACCAGGGATCGGATACTTCACATTGTTTCAGGTCATGTCTATATCATTCAATAATGTCTGCTTGACTGGGTGGTTTGTGTGCAAAGAAGAATACTGAAACAGTAGTGTAAAGTTGGTCGTGTAGCCTATAGGACATACGTCGTTGTAATTTGTATAATGAATCAATTTTCACATGGTTTATCACGGCATGAATGTGTATACAGCCTACAGTCAGTGTGTGTAGGCCTATTTGTATGTAGTTGTATGTAGTTGCAACCGCGTATTCTGCTCAATTGTCATTAGGAGGAGGCAGTATTACAGTGAGCAGGTGTTGTATAGGAATAATAGAAAGATAGAAGCGAGAAGGAGACGATAGCTCAAGTGGATTTTGAGGCTAGTAGGTTCAAACAAATATGGGGCTCGTTAGACCACTTAGGTGTACTAATGGACTTTCCTTCGTGGAACAGTGTCTATTTTTAGCCATCCCTCCCCACCCCCCTCCACTGGTCTTTGTGACTTCAGGTTGTCAAGTATTATAGTTGCGCGCCCATTTTTGCGCGCGATTGTCCACAGATCATTCGCGTTTTATTTTGTTCGTCGTCGTCGTCTACGCTTTTCGGCTAAGTTGCATTGAGCGTGTAAACTTTGATTTCCAAGCTTTTGTCATTGGCTAGTGTCAAATAGTCCCGTGGTGCTTCTTTGATGACTGCTGAAACCAAGGTGTTTCGGCGTCCAAATGGTATCTCGTTTTTCGGCTTGCATCCTTTAGTGCTATTATTGTTTTATTCCATGCAATCACTCCATGAGCTATTATATTAACTGGAGAGACAGCGCGCTCAATATATTGTAGCAACTTGAAAATGTCTTCCCACTCCCGGACTGACACGCGATCAACCTCGAGTGAGTGAAGTGTCTGGTCACTACGGTATGAGCTACTATACCGGGGGACAAATCATGGAGCTATTATATTGAACTGGAGCAAGGCAAAACGCGCCCAAAATATTGTAGCAATTTGGAAATGTCCCCCACTCCCGGGACGGAAAACGCGATCAACCTCGAGTGCGTTAAAGTGTCTGCCATCTACGGTTATGAGATTACTACAAGGGGAAAAATTGACGCAGATTTACCTGACACGACTGACACGCGGATACATTTTCGTGCGTTAAATGGTTTGATCAACTACGGGTCTTTGGTTACGTTCGGGACATTTCCAGTTAGCGCGTCTGAAGACAATGGAAAACTGCGCGGACTGCCATTTTACACAACGGGTCAGCCAGCATTAGGGCCGTTAGCGTTGGATTGCCGGGCCTAGGGACAAATGCGACGCAGAATTTACCTGGACACGGAATTGAAACGCTGATTTACAGTTTCGTGGCGTTAAATTGTTCGACAACTACGACGCTGTGTACTCTTACGGGGTCGTTTTCAGGTAGGGCGCGTCTGGAGACAATGGAAAAACTGCGCTTACTGTCATTTTACACACGGCGTCAGCCCAGCTAGGGCCGTTAGCGTTGGGTTGCCGGGGCATAGACATGGAGCTAGTTATAGTAACTGGATGAGGAATACCGCGCTCAAATATTGTTAGGCAATTTAAAAATGTCCCCCACTCCCGGACTGCCACGCGATCACCCGCGAGTGCGTTAAGGTCTGACCATCTACGGTATGAGTTACTCTACCGGGGACACATTGACTCAGAATTTCCCCTGGACACGGACGGAACTCGCGGCTTACATTTTCGTGTCGTTAATTGTTGATCAACGCGGTCGTGTTACTCTTCGAGACATTTCAAGGTAGCGCGTCTGAAGACAATGGAAAACTGCTCGGACTGCCCCCATTTTACCAACGGTCAGCCCAGCAAGGGCCTTAGCGTGGATTGCCAGGGCCTAGGGACAAATCCGACGCAAGAATTTTCCCTTGACACGGACGGACACGCGGATTACAGTTTTTCGTCGTTAATGTTCGATCAACTACGGTCTGTTTACTCTTCCGGGTCGTTTTCAGGTAGCGCGTCTGGAGACAATGGAAACTGCGCGTACTGTCCTTTTTACCACACCGCGTCCCCCATCATAGGGCCGTTCGCGTTGGGTTGCCGGGCCTAGTCATGGAGCTATTTTAACTGAGAGGCACGCGCTCACTATATTGTAGCAATTTGATAATGTCCCCCGCACCCCGGACTGACACGCGATCACCCTCGAGTGCGTTAAAGTTGGTCTGAACCCTCTAAACGTATTAGCGACTCTACCGGGGACAATTGACGCAGAATTTCCCCTTGACACGGAACTACACGCGGATTCATTTTGTTTGTAAATTGTTTGATCAACTACGGTCTGTGGTACTCTTTCGGGACATTTTCAGGAAGCTCGTCTGAAGACAATGGAAACTGCGCGTACTGCCATTTTACACACCGGCGTCAGCCCAGCATAGGGCCGTTTAGCGGGTTTGGATTACCGGGCCTAGGCCTAGATCTACTCCCACTGTACTACGCGCTACCTGAAAATGGGTTTCCCTTAAAACGACTGCCATCATTCTCAACAATATCCGCTTGCGCGCCTTCAATTGGTAACGCTACTATATTGTTATTATATTTTGGCATTTTGTCTATTCCACTGACGAAGACCCTATGAAGGTCCGAATTTGAGGCTTTGCACCTAAAAAAAAACAGCATCATTCACTATCATTACCCTATGGTTGAGGAGTACACGTGGATTTTAAAGTGATTATTAATCTACGAATGGTCATAGTAATGTTTCATATATATATATAATATATATATAATCTAATAATATATATATATCTATATAATATATAATATATATATATATATATATATATATATATATATATATATATATTATATATATATATATATCTAATATATATAATATAATTATAGAGGTAGTATGTATAATATGTACATAAAGGTATGTATGTATATCTATAAAATGTTGGTACAACTGCTGCGTGCCCTGCCTTGGTAATCTTCACATCACAAGAATTGGTAGAATATTACTCAACCTGGCAGACTGGTGAAAAAATTGCCCATGGGGATTTGTATAAATATATTTTTGTAACTCTATTTAAATGACCAATGCCCTTTACTTCCTGCTGGTGCTCCTGTGGACATATAATAATGATATTATCAAATGATTTTATAATAATAATAATAAGATTAGTAATATAAATATTCTTTGAGGTGAGTGTACTTGCGCTTCTTTACACTGTGCTATAAAGTATGCCTTTTTTTTGTTTAGCACTCTATTTTATGACGGCGCAATTGTTTGTGTCAACTTGTTATTCCTGGTCAAGATGCAATCTATGTGGCATTACTCAATCGACGCTCTACGAGCTTGTGGCCTCTGAGATTCCATGACCTGCGTCCTTGTGCCGATTAAACTGAGGCCCCTGTTTCGCCTGTACATTTATTTTATTTTTCAGTGTATAATAATCTCTCGAAAGTTTTCAATTGAGAACGTTCACCTTGAGCTACTAGATTGTCTGGGAAAGCCGCTCGGTTTTGACTTCATTGGAGAAGAGGCGAATTGAGTTATTCGATGGATGTTTCCAAAACTGTCCATGTTCGTTGGCCTTGCCTCTTAATTTTCTAATGAAGCAACTATAGGAGTCAACGTCTCAAGCCTTCGTGCAACTTGAAGGTAGATATTCGGAAGTACTTCTTTTCTCACCGCAGATGACCTTTTTAAGTCCGAGGTGGGACAGATCATACGCTATACCAAGTTTGATTGCAGACTGCTTCCTTTTAACCAATCATCGCTCTTCCGGACTGAGCGTACCCTGTGCGACGAATGATAAAACAATCGCATCAAACGTTCGCTGAACAATGCTACCTGCGTAACGAGAGAACAAGGTGGTGGGCCATATCACAAGTCACTGCGTAAGCCGACCTCGTCCGCGACCAGACAGTCAGACAGTTTATATGCGTACCAACTACGCTTATCTCATCTGAGAGCCGGCTCGCGCATCTTAGGAGATAGCTGCAACACCAATGCTCGACCTACTCAGTTACCTGGATAACACAGGCATCCTCATAAAGTGAGAGGATGTCCCATGAATCAACCCGCCGCCCGCCTCTAATTGGCACTCGGAGCGACCGGTGTGGGAGTACCCCAGCAACTAGGCGCCACCATAATATATATGGATCTCAGATGGGATACAATAGCCATTTTTAGTTAGGAAACAATTGATGATTTTGGTTGTGAAGCTTTCGAGGCAAAACTAGCTCTTCTTCGTGCAAAGGGTACTGCTTTGTTAGGCATATTAATGTGGGACAACAACCAAATGACCACAATGTTGATTGTCAGGAGTTGAGCTGAGTTCACTGATGGCCGCTAATCCCCGGATGAGGCGGTGTGAACCCCAACTTGGTACCTGGTTGATTGACAGGTGCGATGAATGGTCGGCACCGTAACCCGGATTAGTCGGCGGATATGCAAGTTTAACACCTCGTAAATCGACATTGCTATATATATATTAAGTGTACGTTACGTGTTCCCCGGGTTGCCAATCGGGGAGCTCCAGAGGGTTCTTTTTTTTCAAATAATTCAAATAAACTTGATGGAAGATTTTTTTTTCACTTTAGCCAACAAGAAGGCAACAGTAACCTTTGTAAAAGCCTTTGGTATGACCGACTGGATATCGAACCACAGTAGACCGGGTGGAAGGCCGAAGCTCTACTAGCTGTGTCAACCACTTCAGGTGATAATTCAAAGTAACTTGAAGCTAGAATGAATTTCAGCCGTTAGCTACTGTTCCTTCGCGATTCCAAGGCTATTCTATCGAAGCGGCATCCTTGGGTTGCCGCGCAACGTAGCAGGTTTTTTTTATATTAATCATTCAAAATGCCGAATGTGATTTCCAAATGGCCAATTTTAATGAATAATATTTGAAGTTAACTTTGAGAATCAAATGAAATTTCACCTTAACCTCTGTATGTTCATGCGAATTAGGGCCTATGATTGCAACGCGGCATGATGGTTTTCCGCGCAGCGTAGCAGTATTAGTATTAAAGTAAGGTCTGTACAGATGCAAATGGGTGAGTTTCATTTTTTATCTGAAAAACTTCACAAATGGAAGTGAATTTCACTGTAGCCGTGTTTATGCAAAAAAATTCAAATTGGGTGTTCCTAGACGCCAAATGGTGATGGCCGATAGTCATTTTTATATTAATAAAATAAAATAAAATGCACACATAAAACGAATATCCACTTTAGCAGTTTTCATGCGTTTTTGATTAAGTCAGAAGTGGCAAGTAGCACGCACGATTTGTCGAGCCGCGTAGCACAAAATTGTCAAAGAAGGGTATTTGCGCAAATTTAGTTCAATGAATATCACTATCAACAAAAAGCATTATATTATATTCTATTATATCACACTATATATTTTTTCGATTCCGGATACCTTTTTTATTAAATTATGACCATTTTTGACACCTCTGACAAATTCGGGCAAAACTGTACAGTATCTATATTAATCGATACCAGCTTTCATTTATGTAGCTCACTGGAAGAATGATATCAAAATAGTATTTTAACTTTTAACACACAAATCTCACCGTAGCTTTGTTCATGGTTTTTCGACCACTCATGGTCTATTCAGGCTTGTTTTACGTTGGGTATTTTCTTGCGGTTAAAAAAATGAAACTAAAAAAGAGTCGTTGTCATTATATGTATCAGGACGTCATTTTCAATATATTCAAGCTTTTCAGAAGTTGGAATATTACCTCACATCCACTGCCACCAAGGACAGAAAAGCCAAAGCCAGCATGGTTAATTCTTCATCGTGATGGCGAGGGGTTGACTACTCCTGCAAATGAACGTTGGGCAGCTTGCAGAAATTACATATCCATAATCCCGAGATTAGGCATTGTATCGCATCGTGAGCTCCCAATCCCAACGGTTGCGCCCTTGTTCGATTCAACGTAACGTGACGACTCGGGAAATCATGATTTTGAGGCCTCGTAAACATATATATATTCAGAATTACGGGCGCGTAGAAATATCAGGATCGACGAAAGTCAACATTAATCTGATAAATGCTAACTTATATAAAATAGAAAGAATAATGAATAATACTCACCAACTTTCGTTTTAAGCAACGCCTCTGACAAATTGTGAGGATCGCTAAAAGTGGAATCGGTAAGCGTTGATCTGTCCGTATTCCTTGTTTTTACTGGAGTTGTATTCATGAGATAAGAACGATAACTGCGAATTATTAATTAAATCGATTAATCAAGTCACGGGTTCATTTTTTTCTCCTATTTCACTCAGAGAAGCACACAATGAATGCCTTTAGGCAGCACCCACCTGTGCGACCAATCACACTCGGCTTCATGAAGGCATTGCCAGGCATAGGTCTGCTCGATCACGAAAAAAAAAAAAAAACCGCATCCCAGAGCATTGTGGACGGATCGTTCGTGCGAAATATGTCCGAAGAAGCGCAGTAGATAGTCACGCATGTGAAGCTGACGTTCAGCAAACTTTCGTTGGACCACTCGGTATCGCCAGTGATGACTAAAAGTGAGGCGAAGTGAGATAACTCTGCTTGAATATTTTGGTATTTATTGCTACAAAGAAAACCCGTGGGGTATATTTTTTTTAACAGATCAGCTCACGGTTTGAATTGTAGGGCGTTTTATGATAGGATTGAAAATTCCAAGGACCTCGATAATGAACTTCTCTTGAAATGGGCTAATACTATATCTTAGCCAAGGGATTGGCATATGTAAGTGTTCAAATCCTTTCTGCTGCCACAGCTGCCACAGATGATGTACAACTGAAATGATTTAGTTCAGTTTAGTGAAAAAGGGGTCAGGAAGGACAATATCCTCACGAAGGACCCTGAAGCCACAACAAAAGAGAACAATTAACCAGACGACTAAAGAATTCGCCCTCAATTCTTGGAGAAAAATCAAGACCATTTTAGAACGCTTTCACACTATTGGACAGAACAACATTTTCACGAAGGCTATCCACGCCCAATCCACAGCGTTTGAAACGGAGCTTGCGGCTACCCCTATTGGTGGTAACATTTGAAAACTCAAAGAAATAGTGAAAGGAAAGGCTCTCTAAACCATTAACAATTTCGAAATCCTGAATGGACAATTTCATTGAGAGCACCAAAAGTGCTGTAGCTCAAACTGCACAAATGAACGAAGACAAATTCAAAATAAATGTGTTGATATGTTCTTATGCAATCAGTGGTTTTTACCAGTTGGCATAAAGCAATGACTAGTTTAATATGACATGTAGGGTCGAAGATTGACTGTTGGTTGTAGTGTTCCAAACGGAATAGAGGAATCATTAGACATGACGATCGTAAGATTTGGTAAATTGGTCTACCTAATCAGCATATTTCATGCTAGTCAGTTGCGAGCGGAACACATGATTATATTGCCAAATACGTCTTACGCTTGATGTCTGGCGTGAATTGCTAACGAGCGTAAACATGTATCCTATGGAATAGATGTTTGAATTATGGTGTTCGGTGTCTAACATCCTGATTAGATCACCTACAACCATCTCCGGGTGCTGCACCTAAAAATTTTCTTGCGAATAATTTGCAATTATTAACCTAGGAGCTGACAACCATACAAAAAAAACATGTCATCATTTTCTTGTGGCGGCTTTCCTGGTGATGCGTGTTGTTCATTGCAGTGGGACTGTGGAGATCCGGCGAGGCTGTTTAACACAAAAGATTGGCAGTTGGCTGTGAACAGTAACATGAATTCTTGTGCCTATCAAAATTTGAAGAAAAAATGAATCGGATCCTATGATTAACTGTGTGGATGGACCATGGTGGTCCTGGGAGCAGATTGGGGTTACACCCCTGCCGTGATATCATCTGACCAATTCTTGGGAAGAGTATGCGAGTTATCGCTGGAGCTCATCCATGATGAAAATGGTCAGGATTCCTACTGTGGCTCAAATGGCTTCCTGAAATTGTCATTGATATATCAGCAAGAAGACCAGAAGGAGCCTCCTTTCAGAAATTGAATGATGGTGGATTTGTGTTACCCACTGTTTGCTGCTCACCAGTAGATCACTCCCTGCTCATAACCATTCCATGTAGTGGTTGTGGTTGTGGTGTGTGTACAGGCTACACTTTGGCAATTGGTGTAGCCAGTTATGCAAGAGGTTGACCGGAGGTCCACAAAAACCATGGCTGTCGCTTTTGGCAATGCCTCTGTGGGGCAAAATTAAGTAATATTCAAGGCCAGCTCTGGATGGGGAAAACACTAATTAGTGTTGCAAGTATACTTATATACTGCATTTCTCTAAAGTTTGATTTGTGGCTACTGTGCACATATTGCATTATGCTGAAGGCTACTGCACACTTGCATCCCGGTGGGGAGAGGGCGATAGTTGTCAGGGTATTTTTTCTATTGCACTTGATCCAACATTTTCTTAGGGGAGGGTTGTCTCAAATTCTATTAGCATTAACACACAATACTGGTCATCATTACAATTGCTCTTACTGCATTTTGTCTCGGGGTAGGCGAGTGGGTTGGCATTTTTTTTTTCCGGGGAAGGGTAAACTCATATCTATATTGAGCATTGTTCTATATAAATTATGAATGTTTAGCGTTCTTTACACTTTGCTAGGCAATCAGTGGGATTGTTGGCAGTTCTGAATTGCACTACCACTCAAACACACTCATTCTATTTTCCTAAGACGGAGAAGTAAGAAGATCCAGGGTCGGGAAGATAACTTTTTGTCAGGAGATTTTTTTTTCTATTGCATTATGCAATCACACAATATTACACAATTCCGTGGAGGCCTGAAGGGTTGCCATGCACTTATACGTAGTATTCATACTGCAAATGCACTTGTTCCATTTCTGATTTTCAATCCTATTCATTCTTTTTTCAAGGGGGAGGGGAGGATAGGCAATCATTCAAATTTTTACTATATTATCTTTTCCATCTAAATCATCATCTTAAGTGTCACAATACTGCACATTTTAGAGGGGAGGGGGTTATCCTATTGACGGATGTTGCCTTTCTCCACCCTCTTCCACTTTGTACAAGCAATGGTATAATGACCTTATCACCTACTTGACCACCTTTATCCGCAACATGCATATAAAGCTGTAACTCGTCAGACCCATTCAGCAGGCTACCAGTGCAAATCCCTAGGGGCTATTTATTCATAGCATTGGGCAGACTGTGTGGCAAACTATGACTGTTTAAGCAAAACAAGGTAGTCGATGTCGAAACACTACTTGAAATCGTGAATTTTGAGTGGATTCGTGAATGTGAGTTGCATAAAAACTGTTATTGGGAGGACATAATTGTAGTGGTGGGAAATTGTGAGGGGGAATGTGGAGGCTGAATAGGGGAAGTACCCCAGTATTGGGAAATTAAGATTAATAGAGGATAATTGGATTATAAAGGAAAACACCACTAGGGGAATTTAGGACATTTTCTCAGCACTCGTAATTTGGGAAATCATTGATTGCGTGTTGGGTAGATTAGGGGAGGGGGGGGGGGATTTGCTGGCTGGGATGACGCAAATAGTAGGCTACCAGCGTCGAGATTCTGAACAATCCAGTGAGCAACGAAAGGGTGACTGTACCGTTGTGAATATTACATAAACCCCGGGGAATAGTAATTCTGGATACAATCACATATTAGTTTAAAGACTTTATGCATCATAACTGTGGAAGGAACCTAGAACAGTCAATACAAATAGTAAGTGTACTGTACATTGGGATATTGGAGACGGTAATTCAAGGCACCAACACATGAATACAGATGAAATACTGTAAATAATCACTGCAGTTATCAGCGTCCGACAGAGTGAAACCGGGGAGATTAATTTGGAAAGTGATAGGCCAATTGAACAACGGCCTCACCGGACAAACTTTGCTTTTGCAAGTGGATGGAATAGTCGATCTTAGAATAAAACCTCTGCATTCAAGTTATTCATGGAAAGTACAAAGAAACACTCCATCTTTTACACGTATTATTTATTACAATAAGCTCGCTACACAGTAGATACACGTGCCTGTAAGGAGCCTGGTATACATGGGATCATGAACATATATCATTTATACTGTTTTGAATAACTATCATCTTGGCACATTAGTTGGTGGAAATATTGCTATGAGAAAGGTTACCCACCCACACCTCATCAAGCCGATCCTACATCCCGTTTAATATGAGGGCGGAACACCCTAGCAAGTCGGGTCGGGGATGGTCCTGACCCCCAACTCCTGTGGGTGTCTCCAAACATCTTTGGCCAACAAAGAGATTGTCCATTACTGTTTTGGTCACCCAACTTCATTTAGACCCCCTTACTTAAATGAATTTCACTTACCAGTTATGGCTTCCTGTTGTATCGAAGTTTGCTACGATGATAAAGGTAACCGGATCTGATAATATCGTCTGGATGAATCAAAGCCAACTCCCAAAGTGATGGCTAACAACTTTCTTTACACCAGTTTTTAATATGGGAACGGGGACGGTTTGCTCGTTCACTAAATGGGTCATTTATTATCACTCAGTGCCTGCGTGATAAAAACAAACAAACAATGAATTAATGGTTCGCCCATGCCAACGCCTGTTTGGGGAATCGATTCTCTTGACGGATTTGAGCCGGGAATTACGACAGGTGATGGTGATTTATATACAAGTGTGAGAAAACACGGAATCATCAACTAACAATAAATTCGAGTTCGAGAGTTGCCGTGAATAAAATCTGATGCAATTTACCATCTAAGCGGAGCGCCACCAGGGGTTCGCGCGAATCGCACAAAGGAAATTTCAGTTTTTGAAACCCTCCAGATCGCTGGGAACAGTACTTGCCAGGTTCGATAGCACCGTTCTACATGTGTGATTTAGTAAAAGACAAACCAAATAGTTTGTCATTTGAAACTAAGTGATCTAATCGCATATCACACCATCTTTCATTACCTTTTCTATTCTGGCTTTGTTTGCGTGGGATCAGCCATAGAAAAGGGAAAAGCCATAGGCGTACGGAACCATCCCAATTCGAGGATCAGAAAAATTCTGCCTGAATTTTACAAGTCCTTCAGTAGGGAAAATAAACCGCGCGCGCGGAGCGCGCGGAAAAAAAAACTTTTTTCATTCAGGCATTTTTTTACTTTGCCTTTTTTTCTTCTTCCCAAATTTTCAACGAATTCTTGCCCGAATTTTAGATCTCTGCCGTCTGCCCACAAGGCTTCTGAAGTTATTCGAGGGAATAAAAATGAGTCGAAGCATCACATCCGCACATTTACACCGCCTGGTATAAAAAAAAAATCGCATGGATTTTATTAGGCTATTCGATTCAAAATTCGGAAAACTCAATAAGAAACATGGGTCATCCTTCGACTTTGGCCCTATGGGTCCAATCTTCATCTGGGGTCCGCACCTGGATTAGCGGACGTAAGACAATTTTCCAAAACGCGATTATCGTTTGGTTGGACAAAGATTTATTCAGTTTCAACGATCATCAAACTATGAATATCACTGTGAATCGCACACCCGCTATAATAAAAATAACCAGGTGCACGTTACACGTTCACAGGTTCAGTAGATTGGGGCAAAACAACTTACCCAACTCAGAAAGGTTGTTGATTTCATTGCAGTTTATATGCACAACACCGACTAAAATCAGTATTGATGCGCGCGAATTCTTTCGTGTTTTCGAATATTTAATTAGCGAATTTCGGCCACCAAATTCATAATAAAAAAACTTTCCATTTTTACCTTGCCCGAATTTCTTCCATTATTCCTCCGTTTTTGGTATATTTCGTTCGTGTTTTCACCCTCAAATTTTTCCTGCACCCGCAAGCCCAGTCTCGGATACTATGACTGATTTGCCCAATTCGTTTCTGTCGCATCCTGTGATATCTTATACCATCTGTCTATTGGGAATAGATTTACATTGTCACCTAACTTAGGGAACTCTCTCACATACCCGAGTTGTGTAAATGTTTGCCAATCAGTGCTATGCGGTGTATTTGCTAGGACAGTTTCCAAGTGCGCAGTCTTGTGGGGAGGGGGAGGGGGAGGGGGAGGGGACGTGATTCCCAATCCTTAGAACTTATGTGTTTTCACTCTTGACCACCTTGGACCCTTAACTCTCAGCCAGGAGAGTTGCGCCTTTGACTATGGCGCCTAGCCAATGTGATGCCATGCAAGCTTGTTTGAGCACATCTGTGAGCAATTTGGTCCTCATGCAATCGTAGGCGACTGCAGAATAATTAATTCGAAAGGAAAAAAATTGATGATGATCTGGCATATGCTTATGGGACCCTTTTGGGTCAGTAAATGCCTTGCCTAAATCTTGAAGTAGAACGACGGAAAAGCAGCTCTGCGCGCGGAGCGCTCGGAAATCTTTGCATGTTTTCGGGCGTTTGATTGAAAATTCAGGCCAGTCAGCAGAAGGTTCTCTCTTTTGGTTATGGTATGAATCCTACCTTCCATGGGACCACCGAATTCCTCATTTGGGTCTAGGGAAAGAGGCTGGAAGTCAGACCGGTAAGCTCATTCCAGAGAACCCAGGTTATAAATTTCTGTTTTGCCTCATACCCGTTTCTTTCGACGGAATTGCTTCGAAAAAAATGTTGTTCGAATTTGGTTGCAATTCATAAAGATAGACCACACAAAACTCGAAAGGTGCTAATTTTGCACCGTTTCCCGATATAGCCTATGATTTTAAAATGCTCCTCATCTTTGCTAGAATACACATTTCTTGCCTGGATTTTGTTAACGTAACAATTTATTGCCCAGATTGGCGCATAACAATGGGAAAAATCTCGGACGCGTCCTGACGTTGGTGTCTCGGTTTAGGCCCATGGGCCACGGATTGTTTTGGTTTGAAAATGAAAGGGCAAGAAAATATGTTCAAAATTGGAGTGGCGTCGATGTCGACGCTCAGGTGGCTGAAAGCCTACTGGATGCTATTCGTGAAATATAGTCCCAGAATTACGAAATTGCACTCAAAATTGCACGGATCTCATAGCTCTCGTGCACGTGGTCTACAATACTGACAGCGAAACAACTATCAAGGATACCGAAACGGACGAAAGTTTTGCATATTTATTGGACATCGATGAAAAGGCGAGGGCTCGAGGAGAAAAAAGGTTGCTATTTCCAGCCCTAATAAGCAGATAAGGCCCTATATTTGTTTCTTCTATGTTGTGCCATATCTCAGTTGCAAATATATTTTTCAACTTCTCGAAAATGTTGTAATTTAATATAGCCTACTAATAATAATAATAATAATATAATATGATATAATAATTCCTGTAGCTTTGCGTGCAAAGTATAGGTTTTCGCTCTGGCAAAGTCAGAATTTCGCGAGTTGGAAAGAGTAGAAAAACCCCTACCGACCACATGAGTTCCGCCGCTATGTCGAGATAGCTTAAGTGAAGAGTGGGATTGGGCCCGGGTGCATTGTGGATATTTGATCTGGAATCTTTCATTTTGAAATTCGAAGATCTCGGCTATCATGAATATAGGCATAACACATAGTGTTGTTGTAAAATGTTGTTGAGGGAGTCATGTAGCCACGAAAATAAAACTCTGGTTGAAAGTGATGATACGGCGTTTGCCCGGGAACATGTGAAAGGTGGAAGGAAGTATGTGAAAAGACTGAAGGCGTGGGAGGGAAACAAATCTTTCAGGCAGCGCCTATTACAGTTATGCATATTGGCCTCTGGAAATTTGGATTAAAACCACAACGTCCAAACTTGACAAGATTGACAAAATTTTGCTCATTCATCGGGCTTCGACAGGAGAATCGGCAATCTGCTGACCAGGGTGGCAATTTATCCACTTTGGTAGGTTTGTCTGCCGATTGTACCTATAATTTGCCCAAGCGGTTGTTCCTCGATCTACAAGCTAGCTTCAACTCACATAAAGTGTCGGAGCAGTCTGCCGCCAATGTGTGTTATAATCAATGCGACATTTTATTGTGAATCTACCCTTGTTTAAAAAAAATAGAATAGTCTCACTTAGCTGAGTGAGAGGAGGGAACTTTCATTAAAAGCTCCATTATTCGCAAGAAGATGCATTCCAAATACATGCTTCACGGACACTCTAGAAAAAGAGGTATATGCGTCTGCGCGCGCATGCTCTCGCGGAAATTTTTTGGACAACCAGTTCGGAATAAAGGCAACTGGGTCTTTGTGAGGCTGTGCTTGCTTTCTCCCCAATGTTTTTATACCACACAGACATTTAACGAAACGTGTGTGGAAACGGACATGTAATTTCGTCTTCACCGAGGATCAAAAAGGGGGGGGACATTTGATATGATGTTCCCCCTCACTTCGAAAAGTGGGGGACGTGTCCCCCCCCCCCCCCCCCCCCCAGGATCGGACGCCCATGTCGTAACAAATGCTTTTATAGGAAGATTGCCAATGGTAATATAGACTACACAATATAGTGGAGTGTATGAATGTAGCAACAGTTATTTGAGTTAATCTTAGTTAATTTTCCTTTTTTTCGAAGCGGGGTTCCTTCAAGTAATGGGGCCAGGGAAGGAGAGGGGGGGGGTACAAGGGGGATTCATTGGAGATTCAAATGCCGCCTCGTAGTTAATGTATGCAGAACTTTCTTATGCATACATTAACTACGTCGATTTCAAAATCATAAAAGGGAGATATGATACCGAAAGACGGATGAAATATAGGCAATGTAGAAATTATGAACGTGAATTTGAAGGTTCATAACAGTTTGAATATAGTTTGAAATATAATGTCATGAAATTACATTTTCGTGTGTGGACTGTTTTATTTAGGCATATCAACTTAGAATCCATGGAAGTGATAGTTAAGTTGAGAGAAGGGTCAGGAAGGACAAAATCCTCATGGAGACCGAGGCTAAACATCCCAAAAGAGAAGAAAACCCCAAATACCTAAAAAAAAATGTCACAATTCCTTGGAAAATGAATTCACACTCTTAGACAGAACAACTTCTTCAGGGAGGCCTATTCCACTCATCAAAAACTCTCCGCCGAGAAGAAATATTTCCGAGTTTCCAATACACAGCATTCACCACGGAACTTGAGGCGATGACTCCTATTGGTGGTAACTTCGAAAACTCAAAGAAATAGTGGAATCCATTAACGATTTTAAAAACCTGAAGAATCACTCGAATTCGTCTGAGCTTCATCGAAGTTAGACCGAGACGCCTTAATCTTTCGTCGTAAGGTAAATATTCAAGACAGTGAATTAATCTTGTGTCCCTCCACTGAACGTTTTTAACACCTGCTGTATTTCGAGAAATATGGTTTCAATACTTGGACAGAATTTCCAGATGAGGTGATCACCAGCTGCTTAAAACAGCCTGCCCAACAATATCTTTATCTAGGAAACTGAAGTGACGTCTAATCAAGCCAAGAAGCCAGTTTACCTTTCCTCACGAGATCCTTCTTCTGAATTAACATGATGAAAATTTCCCCTTTAACTTGAAAGAAGCATTGCCTTTGTGGAACCAACAGGCATGACTTTGGCACTATCGGCATTGAAAAACAATGCCAATCGAAAGTCCATTCGGTGATTATATCAAGATCCCTTGAACAATTGCAACATCTCCGTTCGAAACAACCACCCGATACAACAACTTGGCATCTTACGCAAACTTTTCAACTCTGGAATGCACCGAATCATATAAGCCAGAAAAAGTAAATGCACAAGAACCGATCGCCACTAATGACCTTTACCAAGGAGACAACGCACATCTTTCATAAATTCTAAGAGATTAGTAAAACACACGAACGTTGTTTTCTGAAACCATGCGAGAACCCCGAATTAGACTATACTCATTGAGAAAATGGACGATATGATCCGAATAATGGATTCTGACACCTCGCAGACAACACCAGTGAGAATCACGTGGGACTGTAATTAACAAGGAAGAAACCGATTGCCTTCCACTCATCCGGAACAATACCCTTCTTGCAAGGTCTAATTGAAAAGAGGGATAATGGAACAGACAACTGAGCGGAACAGGATTTCAATTAAAAACCCCCGGACCAAGGAGCTTCACACTTTTGAGCTTCTGCGTTCCCCCTTCATCACATCAGGCCAAAATACTATAATACCAACTAGTATTATGAGACACACCCACACAAGGTCGCTGAAATATCTTGAGTGAATACCGACGAAATTACCAGAATCGGGCACTAACAGTGGACCAATGCGGTCTTTTGACTTTTTCTGTCCCCTACACAAAAAAAAGCGCGGAGGATATCCTCTATATAAGAGGTAATCTGCCTCTCGAAATCAAGCTAGCACAGATAAAAACGTTTGACTAGCCGCTGCTGAACTTTGAAAACGATCTGAATCAGACAGGGAACCAATGGAACGATTAAGTCGCCAAGGATGTCTCTCACGTTCAACGGCCAGAAACACCTCCCTTTCTATCCAAGAAGGCCTCGGTTTTAGTGCGAGGTTTGTTTGAGGAACGTAAAATTCCATTAACTCGTTAACGTTACCAATTAAACCTTTCCAGGCGTCAACAGCATTCCAATTTTCTAAGAAAGTTAGACCAATCTATATTACTCAGAAACTCAGGAATGCCATCCAGATCGGCCTTCGAGAACAAGGAACGAGCTCAACGCTCTGTTGAATATTGCGGAACAGAACATCGAAAGCTATATTCTCGTGAATCACATGCACCAAGCTCACCCAACTCTACATGATCCACGTAAATCGGATCACGACTCAGAAACTAAACTAGAATATATGCTTTCTGGTAGAAAATGAACATGCTCGGAAACGAACAATCTTGGGTGAATTGGAGAAGGCATAGCGGAACTGAGGGAGGCATGTTCGCCCCATCATCAAAAGGAGCTCGGTCATGGTGACTGATATCCAGAGAGAAGCTATACCAATATCGAAAAGGAGGAACAAGGTTCAATCAAGAACACTCTATGCATAGACAAGAAAGGTAATACGCTCCGTCTAGCATAAATGGACAAATACAAAATATATTCCTCAACAAGGCAAGCGAATTAATACTGTGGGTGAGAAGGTCAAGTTTCTCGTATAATAGACGAAGAAATTGTGAATTTCCGCGGAAGTTCGGTCCGAAGTGGGGAAGAGGAACGTCGGAAGCAGGTCATCATTGAAACAGCCGTGAAATAATGAAAGAAAAAAAACGACATGAAAAATAATGTTCTCTCAGTGCCTATCCAGCTGGCAACATGCTGCGAGCTGTGCAAGAACGTCGACGTCGACTCTATGTACAATAAGCTATCTCAGCGTGATTACTAAACCGTCGTTGTACACCTGTATCTCCTCTGTGTTCTGGAGTGCGAGTGATGTGAGGTCGCTGGTGTAGTTGCCAACTTCCTCATCGTTGTTGCGGGTGTGAGACAGGGTGTTCCGGCATAACACTCTCCAAACACAAGGGTATGGCGATGGAAGGATCATGTAGAGATTGCGATAGTGAGATGCGGCTCATTCTAGTTCGTTGATTTCTTGTTCATGCCCTGCGTACACTTATTCGACAGAAACCGTTGGGCCTAAAATTGTCGCGAACAAAGACTAGATCCACTCATTTGGTGGAATCTTGATAGTAGACGAATCAAACTGAATATGGAGTTCATAAAGGCACTGTACAGTAACAAGGACGGTCGCGATACCTGAGCAGAGGAACCACGCTCCATGATTATGTATACGATGGGCTGAGACGGAGATAATTGGAATCCCGTGTTACCATCTACCTAACGACGCATCTTTGAGTACCGTTGTCCGAATCGTGTTTCCAATGCCAAGGTTCTCGAAGAGGCAAGGAGAGAGGAGGTTAGTGGTCGAATTCGCTATCGTCAACTGCACTTTTGGGCTATGGCGCGCCTCCCGGCAGCAGTCCAGCCTACCGTGTCTGTGGGTTGGGGCCGACCGTGGACGAACTAGCTCATGGTGGGCGCAAATTTTGCGGGTACCTTGGGGGATGGGCCAGGGCGAGGCCTGGTTGCTTGCCTGGAAAGGCTGGACAGTCGTAATAGCGGATGGATGTTGGCTAGGTGTCGTCCAGACATGTGCTCCCATGAGGAGTGAGTGAGTGAGTTATGAAAACTAAGAGAGGGGCTTCGTCACTGTTAAACAATAATGAGATTTAACAGCCGTTCATAGGTCCTACACTTGTGTTGAAGTAATAATCAAGAGTAAAAATTGAAGGTTGTGAATTTTTCAGGTGCTCAATTGTAAAAAGCGCCTTCTGGTATACAGAATAGTCTAGAGTGAGACTAGCATTTTCTTTATAATATTACTGTGACCTAGCAAGGACGCAGTACCACGACCACGTAGCGATGTGCTGGCCTACCTTGTTTAATATTACAAGGTGAGTCTAGACTACTCCTTATGAGAGTACTGTTATAGCGTTGAATGAACGCCAGGTTATGTGCGCTCATTCAAGCGAACCATCGTAATCGCTAAAAGATTGGCTGTCTCCTGACCAGAGAAGACGGTGGACTATTGAAGTAAAAAATATAAACCTGATTGAACATCAGGTGGTATTCGGGGCTTTTGTTGTTCAGATAAAACGCAAATTTAGTGTCTCGCTATGTCAATGATGACACTCCACTCGATCTGCCGAAAGACATAGCATATCATTGGTGTTATAATCACAAGGATTTACTCCTGAACATACCAGATTGACAACACTGTCTGCAAGGTACGAAAGCGCTTGGCTTGATGCGTAGACAACTCCATGACCGTGAACTCAAATTACAACTTAAAAATCCCTGGTGTTGTGTTAAGAAAAGGCCTCATTAGTCAATATGTATTTACCGTAGCCTATCGCCGATCGATCGGAGTTTCAGCTCTTCTAAACAGGCCGAATTCCCTAAACCACAGGAGAGAAGGCGCATTCAAGGTCTTCCGGTACCAGAGATTGTGGAGGGAACACAACGAGATTATCGTTAGGGCATGGGTGAGTCCCAGGACAGGTTTGCTAGTTACAGACAGGATGGTGCAAAATGGTCACTTTGGTCAGTCAAGAACCTTCCAAATTAGAACCGTTACATTTTTGCAAGCCAATCAAACGAGGCAAATCGATGCGACAAATGTGATTTGATATTCAGGGACTTGTGCTCCTCTATGAAGTGATCCAGTGATAGCCATGGTTGGTGTTTGCATAAACCAGGCAGGACGAAACGTGTCAAGAATGTGCCTGCCGTGACATTATCATGATGACGTTTAGTTTTTACACAGTCCATTCGACTTGTATGGAGGGACAGTTTATATGACTTTCTTCTCGGACGGAAGAAAAATCATGCGATTTGACCAACCTACTGGGGACCCAATCTTCATACGACACATCAGCAATACATCCTAATTCCCTCTTAATTTTGTTCGTAAAACTGGCCTTGGTGACGGATGTAGATAGGAATAGAACTTTCAACGGCGTTGTTAAACTCAGTTTTCTTGAAAATAACATTCTAATCCCCATCTATTATTTTCCGTAAAACTGATCTGGGTAACGCATATAGATAGGAACAAAACTTTCAACGGCGTTGTTAAACTCAGTTTTCTTGAAAATAACATTCTAATCCCCATCTATTATTTTCCGTAAAACTGATCTGGGTAACGCATATAGATAGGAACAAAACTTTCAACGGCGTTGTTAAACTCAGTTGCTTGAAAATAACCTCTTCAAAATAGAACGTTCAATTTGGTTGTTAACGGCAAGTGGTTACCTTGGAATCGATTACGTAGCCAGCAGCACGACTGATTTTATGAGCATGGACCAACCGATTCGGACTGCCACGTTGTGCTGACTACCTCCAACCCTGAGCGTTCTGCATATCACTGAATCTCCAGTAACCATTGAAATGACGTCCAATCATTTCTGACTGCTATTGTCTATGTACTTTATCTATGCTCGTTCCCTAACTCAGGCAGACTTAGCCCTCTCAAAGGGTCCTCTCAAAATATTTCTGACAAATTCCAGTTTTTCAGCGAGAAAAATGAACTATTCCATAAACTCCCTGTCATCTGTGTAACCCCACTGTTCGTTTCATTGGTACATCAATAGGCCTGGCGCGAAATTGCGAAGACTCCGGTTTCATTGCCATGGGCATGGATGTAGTTATCTTGCAGTATACGTTACTAGGCCTCGCCTCGCACACGAAAAGGACAAAGACGAAGGACTACTATAAATCGGGGAAAAACCTCACCGAAGTGATATGTTCTTCGAACTCTGCTCCTTAAAGGAGATATTACAGGAATATCACGAATGAATTCCATGGAACACCGGTGGTGCTGATTACGCGCTTCCCGGCAGACCTATGATGAACCCTTGGACTTTCAGCAACTTTCGGAGGAGGATCGGAGAACACACGGTGGTTGGTAGGTGCAAATAACAGACAGCAGATGTGTGGGAAGAGTACCCTCACGATAGCGGGAACACCGAAGAGGCAATTCATAACAGATGCGGAATTTAATAGGCAGCCAGTGAGTTCAGCAAGAGTGGTTTTAATATGACATCAACAAGACGATTAGCACACATCTGGACCCTCTAGGAGCGATTTAGTTGCTCAACAGTAATACCACTTGAAGAAATCAAGGCGGGAGGTATCACAGAATTACAAGACAGACAATAGATTTTTCAGATAGTTAATTGCGGATACTGCTAATGCGCCTCAAAAATAGAAGGGACGGCAGACATCACGAATGTGCAGATATGAAAAGTGTCCGATCCAACCTCAACCCTAGATACTTAACAGATCTTTGAAAAGTAATGGTGGCATTTAGGATACCAATACTGGGTGGTGCCACCTTTGCAACAGAGCCAACGGTCCAAACCTCAATCCTTCACTTGAGGAAGATGCCTGTTTGCCTGACGTAGTGGGAACGCTAAGAACCGGTGTTAAATGCCAGCTAATTATTTTTTTTACTTTGACCCACTTTGACTGATCCCTAGGACGCGATTAATATTCAGTTTTTATTCAAATTGTTTTCATAATAGCGTTGGGAATTGCCCGGACGGGTCTAATCTCCCCGAAGATGAGCCAGCTACTCCGCGCCAATGTCCCGTAGGGAGCGGCATATGGGTCTGCCTATGATGTCCACGTTCGTTTTTTTATTTTCGCAAAAGGACCCCCTCGGATGGTTGAAGAGTCGTCCTCCAGGCCCAGGATGGTGCATTCCTGCGCTGATTATGTTGATGTCCCATGGTTTTCAAGAGAGAAGACAAACTCCAGCTGAGCACGAATGATGTATGAACCTTTGTCAGGGCAAAACTACATCCTTATTATTACATCTCCTCGGCACCTAATTATATCATGTTAGCTGATGTGCCGGACGGGATAGAATAAAATAATAATAATAATACTAATAATAATAATAATAATAATATAATAAACATAATAATAAAATAAAATAAGAGGACTTGATAGAGCGCATAATGAAAAAAACACCTCAATAGCTTTATATAATCTGAGAGAAACACAGAGCAGAAAAAAGAGGAAGAATAAGCAGAGGACGAAATACAGGAGAGGAACAACAAAGGGAGATTACAACAAAGACATAACAGAGAATCGGTCAGGACAGAAAGTAGTTACATCGGAGCCAGACGGACAGAGTCAGGAAGGGTATTCCACAAGAGAGGTGCAGCAGAGGCAATGAACGTTCACCGTTCGAAACTTGGTGGATGAGCGAACCGTGACTGCAAGCTGTTTAAGCTGTGCTGGACGATGAACTTAGATATTCTGAAAGGACATGCAGCGGACAAGTTCTGAGATGAGGACTAGGGAGCCGTGCAGTTGATTGCTGTATATATGAGTAGAAGGACCTAAAGCAATTCCCTGCAGTACTGGGAGCCAGTGAGGCCGTATAGTGTGTGTATAGTGAGTGACATGCCTCATGAAGGGAACAGACAGAATGAGGAGAGCAGCAATGTGATGCACTCGCTGAAGATGGTAATAAGATAGTCAGGAGACCCAATACCAAATGTTCCCTATCACTAATTGCATGCCAGGGAAGACTTACAAATGTTTGCACATGACGAGGCATCTAAAGGAAGAGTCCATAATCATTCCTTAATTGCCGAGTGGAGATTACAGGTTCAACTTGGAATGGCACCATGATCTAAACAGAAATGCCGGACTTGAAGAAGTAGATAAACTCTGTCTTCTTATATGTTTTTTTGTTTCAGCACCAGCATATTGGAACGGCACCATATCTAATATTGGTGATACATGTTCCACATACTCATAGCAGCTGTCCAATCAGACGGGTCAAATGTCCAGATGAGCTGGGTGTCATCAGCATGGAGACAGACTGGATACCGTGGGACTGCATAATATCTTGAAGAGAGACACTTAACAGTATAAATGCAATGGACCCGGTGACAGATCCCCGAGGGGACACAACAATCAAGAAAGGCAGGGGTAGACATAGTATCGTCAATAATAGAAGACTGTGTTAGATCACCACACAAGTAGCTAGCGACCCACTCGAGTGCCTTATCAGTAATATTGTATCTCATAGTGAGGAGATCAATCAGCTGAGAGTGGTCTATAGTATCGAACGCGCACTGAAATCACGTAGCACCAAGAAAGCGTCAGGGCGCTATCAAAGCGCAGATAAGATGTCATCTGAAAACGAGCAGGTAGTTCAGTGTGGTGGAAAGGCCGGAAGCCGACTGATAGGGGCGTTAGGTGGTGTCAACAAGATAATGTGCAGCTGATGACAACCACTCTCTCAACAACCTCAAAGGAAGAGAGATAGAGATCGGGCGCGTTGAAAGCTCCAAACATCCAACGGTTCTTAGGAAGGCGGAGTGACACAGCATGCTTCAGCGCTAGGGTAAAACGCCGGAAGACAAGGAGTAGTTTACGATCGCAATAATCGTTGGGAAGAAGCAGAGTGAAAATAAACGTCGAGAATATTGGGAGGCAAAGGATCTAAAGAGGGGATTTGACAGTAGAGAGCTGATGAGTCCGGAGTACCTCATCATTGGAAAACTTCTGAAAAAATGTGTGAAGATGGTCATGCAGGACTCAGTAGCAACCACAGAGAGAGGTGGTAAAGATACAGGATCCAGACCTCACGAGTTTCCTGACCGTACTGTGAAAAAACTCAGTGAAATAATTAGCCAAATTACAGACTTCATAATGAGCAGCAGCGATCTTGTGCTCGGGAGAAATCGAGTTTGGTAATGACACGGAAAAGGTTCTTTTGATCAAACTGTGAAATAAGATGGGGTGTGATAGTCGGCTTTAACGTAGCATATGCTGCCAGGGCTCTAGTTGACAGCATCCTTTTAGTTGCGAATCTCTTCAGTTGAACAAATGATTATGTAGTGATTGCTCATTACCAGCAGATCTGAAATGGTCACATGGTGGAACAATATTTCACAGTCCCTTCAATAAACATTCGCACAGCTCGATATGTTTCACTCCCGACACCCTTCGCTATTATAACGTATCGTGACTTCTACTCACGAGTTCAACTGCATTTGATACATTCTGACCATAACACTGCGCTATCTAACCTATCAGTTAGCCGGCACTAGGCTAACGCACGGCATCCTAACCACTCCGTTTCCTGCACACGCGTCGCAACAGTGCGATTGAAACGAAATTTATCCATGGAGTCAGTTGTACAACGAGCCCCGACCTCACCTGCTCACGATAAAAAGTGATGGAAAAAGCGAATGTTGAATGTCTACTCGTGTGACTCGTGTGACTCTGGACTGCAGGAGTTCCTGTTTGGAGGTAAAGGTAGGGGACCACAGATTAACACCTTATATGAGGGGCAATTCAAGTTCACAACGGTTACGGCAGTGTTTTCAATAACACTTCCCATTTTCCTGGAGGCTCTCCGACAAAGTCGCGAATTCTACGACGTAGTGGGGCAGACTTTCCCGACGAGGGAGGGGGTGGTGCATTTCCCCTTGCCGCTAGCCCCAATCCTTGGTTCCCATTACAATCGCGGCCATGCAGAGCGCGGGATGATGTAAAGGTGCCTGCGCCATCGTACTCAGACCAGATACAACATTACTTGGATAACTCCATATATCAGAACGGGGGCACAGCACTCCCCCCATTATTCCGCTTGGGGCACATTACAGGCAGGTTGGACGAAGGTAGCTAGATGCCCGTCCACCACCCTGTTTCGATCCTCTAAGCGATTGCATTAGGCCCCAGGGTATTGACCTACCACGAGAGAAATAAATAGCGGGAGTATGCGCATGGTCGAGTTTCATCTTGTCATAAGAAACATATAAGGGTTTGGGCAGTTTTCTAAATTGCTCCCGAAAATAGATCATGCGACTATGATTGAAATGTCAGGGTAATAATTAGATCATTCACCAGTAACCACGTCTTTCGCAAGTTCTGCTTAGCCGTGTGTTAGTACGTCAATATTATACCCAGATTTCTTGATCAGGCTGGTTTGGTCATGTCTAATGTTTAACATAACAGCTGTTCGGTGTTTGACTCCTACGACCTGATAAGATTGTTAACCTCCCCAAGAGGCATCATACCGTTGACCGATATTGTTTTTGATTATTATTTACAATGGTTGCGAGCAACCACAGCTGGGATAAACTGAATTCGTAATTATAGTGAATGGAGTCGCGTGAATCGTTAACGAATTGATGTATAAGTCGATGGTCAGCAGATGAT
The DNA here is from genome assembly GCA_026419785.1 of Sclerodactyla briareus. Taxonomy (NCBI): domain Eukaryota; kingdom Metazoa; phylum Echinodermata; class Holothuroidea; order Dendrochirotida; family Sclerodactylidae; genus Sclerodactyla; species Sclerodactyla briareus. The sequence continues at coordinate 29,223 of JAODTK010005555.1, forward strand.
TCGAATATAAAACCTATGGTTTCGCATGGTGCGGTCATGGTCGACGATATATGAATACCCACGAAACGCAGTAACTCCGACGGGTTTAGGTTTCTTCGTCGAGAAAACTGAAATAGAAAATGGAGTAGAACAATGCGGTTTCCATAACATAACCACCAACACAATCATAAAACATCAAATATGATGCACAAGAGAGGGATATCCTGGTATTCATGCGTGGTATGATTGAAACAAAAAATTATGACTTCCATTGTGGAGTATCTTTGACAGATCAATTAAAAACTAAACAATATGGAAAAAAATAAAAGAAATTAAATTCATACCATGCAACGTTTGATCGTCTTCACACTGGACAAATTTATTAAAAATTCTTCTAAAACCCAAGAATAAAACTTAATAATAGACTAATATTCGCGCGAAGTAGGGGTTTGCAAAATAAATATGATAAATTAAACTCATTATCTACATTTCAATTGTTTTTAAATGACTCAAGATCTCTATCATTTATCTCTTCAACAACACACGAAAAACCAAACTTGAACTTTTCGAAATTAGAGGGCGGTCGACCAATTTGTTGATTAGATTCCCAACCTGCCGAAATGGGGAGCATAGGTCCTGTGGGAAAGGAGGAGGTGAATAGAATGCCTTGCGGGTGAGAAGAAGGGACATAGTAGTCTCGGAAAGGAGGAATGGAAGCATAACGTCCTGCGGGGGGAAGAGAAAGCATAGTAGTCCCTGTGGGAGGAGAGGACAGAGACATAGTAGTCCCTGAAAATCGGGGAGGGGAGGGGGATAGGTCCCGTGAGGGGAAATGGAAGTCCTTGTGGGTGGGAAGAAGAGTGTAGAATTCTCCGTATGAGGAGAGGGGGTATCAGTAGTCTCTGCAGAGATGGTGATGAATCGTACCCGTGTGAGGGGAGACAAAGCATAGTAGTCCCTTTGAGATGGGAGGGGATGGGAGAGCATAGGTCCTGAGGGAGGGGAGGGTCATTGCGGTGGAAAGATAAGCGTAGAAAGTCCCGTGGGAGGGGTAGAGGGATCATAGCAGTCCCTGCTGAAGGGAAGTGGGAGCATAGTGTCTCTGGCAGAGGGGAGGGAAGAAGAGCGTAGGTCCCTGGGGATAGGAGGGAGCATGGAGTGTTTGTGGATGGGAAGATGGTGCATAGTTATCCCCGGGAGAAGGGAGGGGAAGCATACAGGTCCTTGAGGTGGGAAGAGGGAGCAAAGTACTCATTTGCATAGTAGTCCCTGTGAGAGAGGAGGAAGAGCATAGTCCTGTTGAGGGGATGGGACATACCCATTCGTGCATGTGGGAAGAGGAAGCATAGTAGTCTCCTTGGAAGGGACTGGGGAGCAATACACTTCACAACGACCACAACAAAATGAAATAGAAGATCTGCGCACAGCACTCCGAGCGAATAAAGATAATATACGTGCATAGGTCTGGTTTCAGACAGTGACTTTTGAAACGACTAGCGACGATCCCTAATATAGTTCATTTGTATTGAGTTTGGTGTCCCACGCATCACGAATGCACCACGCACTATCATAACCCCTGCAGTCATCATAGCCAGGTGGTAGCACCTCCTGCTACCTCATGGTCCCCACTTTCTCCACATTCCCCCTACACAAGTTAGCGTGGGACAATCGCGAGACAGGTCTTGCTACCAGCATTACGGAGACGGGCCCATTGTGTCCGGACCTCCACAGATCGAGTTTTTTCTTTTTGCAATGCATGCCGGCACTGTGTGCTAAGATTTCTCGCAAAGTAGTGTTTCGCTCTTCCGAATACGGGAGTTTTCTACAACTCTCACCTCAGCACTAAGAAATCCCAAACGCCCATATATGGTTTACCCAACTGAATTTGTTTTGGTCACCTCGTAATCCCACCGCAAAACGAGTAAAAACAGATCTAGTCAAACACAACTCCTATTGTACAGCCTGTCACGCAACGACACGTTCACAGTTTTGTTGCACAGTTTTTGTGTTTATATTTGAAATCAATATTCTTGCGGGTTAGCCCCGTAAGTCTGTGAAATGTTTCACTGCTACTTTATAGTGCTAAACCCAGCGGGCGCTCAGTTCCTGCCGACGGCTTGATATTTAATGACCGTTTGCGACAACTATTGTTTGTTAATTTGGTATGAGAAAGTGTTATTGTGATTTTTTATCGGGGAATTTAACAGTCGATACTATAACGAAATCCCATAATGACGATCGAAGTGTGAGCCGAGTCCTGTTATTCGCTGAATATTTAGTCGAGACTGTTCATGACACGATCGTCCGAAAAATTATACAACCCCATATTTTGAGTAACTATTCTAAACATCAATTAGGCGGCAGGGCAACTTTTATGTTAGTATTTTGATCACAGGCATTGTATATCCTATATAGCTTTTTCTGGGCCCATAGAATTTCGTCATGTGGAGGCGCACTGCGTTTTGCGTGTATATTTTCGCTTGAGAATTCACGACAATCTCTACTTTTTGGGGTAAGGGTGGGGGTATATATAGGGAAAATGTGACTCTGAATAGCACCCGATTGCTCCTGAGGGACTTTTCAATATCAACGTTTCCATCCCCTCAGCTGCCTCCCCATGTTTCTTCACAAATCACTCCTTCGATACCCCCCCCCCCCCCTCCAGGGACCATCATGGCGACCCGCCCTGTCGCTTTTGACTAAACAAGACCAGTCATTTGCGACGTAAATTATTGTCACATTTCGTACCTTTCGTCTGTCTGACCGTGTGACCTCGCCTTATATCAATCCGCCCGTTCGACATTGCTTGTTCAAATCATTCGTTCTCGCCATTCACACAACATGACGCAACAAACAAGTTATTAATCGATTTTGAGTTACTTCAGAACGCAGCCATGTTATCGCAATTTTTTTTGTAATTCTACAACCCCCCAGCAATCCATTATTGCGAATATTGGCTTCTGATTGGCAAATCACGATCACATGGCCCATTGTACAGTCGAAAACCTCTCTCGTCCGTTAATTAGCTGCTTTAGTCGGGACTGTGGTCGTTCCCCGACGAAAGTCCCGCAATAGCGCTTTAACCTACATAAAGGTGGTCATGTCAGCTCAAAGTATTCTTCAGAGCCTTCAGGAAGTACTATTGAGAGCCAAGAACCCTACGTTCAGAAGCTACGTGCAGCGCGGGGGAGGGAGGTTAGTCCCTTCCCAGGTTCTGCCTATTACCTATGTCCAAGCACCTCTCAGTGACCATGCGGAATGCCAATACAGATTCTGCCAGATATTGCTGACTTGGGCAGCTACACAATTCGACCACATGTCCACTTGTTCGCCGTATTGTACACTGTGTTATTCTGGCGACCATCGAATGAAAAAGGGAAAATGCGAAGACTGGAAGGAATTCCGGGGTCAACCCTGGTTCAAGAGCACCACACGTTCAACAATTCTGGTGGACAAAATTTTGCAGTGAAATATATCTGATTTAAGCAGTTACATAAAACATTAGGGTTTCTGTACATAACAGCGAAGCAGTGCATTTCTGGGCCATGATAACAAGAAGACGATTCCGTGTAATATGTTGTGGCGATTTGTAGGTTTTCATTCATATCCCATCTATAGTTTGCTTGGTAAAGAAGCAAGTACATGTATCACAGTAAGTTTGTATTACAGAGGAACCTGCAGTTCCCCCTGTGATGTCACAGGGCAAATGTTGCAATGGCGGATTGCGCCTTCTTATCATACACCGGAGATCGGTGAAATTTTGACCAATGAAACACACACACAAAAACCAATGGGCCTTCAATAACTTCAAACTAAATCACAGCATGTACAAGAATAATCTGAGAATATATTGATACACACGAGAATTACATTTTTTTTTTATGCATCAGAGGTACCAACAATCAACATATGATCAGGTAATATGATTAGCATATTATAATTGTGCAATACATACGCGATGCGTTGGAGGCGCCAGCCTCAGCAACTGAGGGGGGAGGGGCAACCAGGGGGCAGCAAGATTTGGGGAGGATACGGCAGTACGAAGACGATTTAAGAGGAGCCCAACCATTTGTTGGCGCGAACATTGACGACATTTTGGAGTTTAAGACTTGTTGGCCGGACTATGCATTTAAACCAGCCTCGAAATATGTATCTTATGTCTGCCAATTCTAATTTAATGAGAACAAAAAAATCTATAACACAGTGTCGATATGAAGACGGCATGGCGCGGGTAGATATTGGGCAAGCTGCCTAATTTGTTCATCATAGCTACGAGTCATTACACAGTTGCAGGCTTGCAGACAGTAAAAAACGCAGATGGACAGGCCCGGTGTTGACAGACCTTCTCACAAGCAAGTTTAGCGAACAACAAAACCATAATTGGGGTATCCTTCGCTGGGATTACACACATTAGGGAAACTACTGGATGCGTTGCAGACCTACTACTTGGATTACTGTCTCTCGATTCTTGAAGGGCAGGCTATGAACAGCTGCCACTCTGAGGGGTGTTCCGGAATTGGCCGCGTCCCAGTCAGTCACCCCTGAATATGTGGCACATGGCAGACATGACACCTGAAGTTACCCGTCCCTTGCGTCTGCTTGTTCGCACAGTGAGGCTACTGGCAAGCCAGTACGGGGATGAGATTGATTCCATTTGGGTTGGGCGTCCCCAATTAGCTTTCCCTGGATATGTTTACGCCTGGGAAACTTGTCTCTTGATTCCTCGCTAGTCGCAAATGAACTATATCGACCGACACTCCTGTGATATTGAGGATATTGAGTATCTTGTTAGATCAAGCCAATCAAGGCTTCATCACCTCCGACCCAGAGGGCCGTGAGCTACGTACGTGCCTTCATATTACCACTTACATGGTGAACTCACTGACTGCTACATTTACTGCATTGCTACCTTCCTCTCTATTTCTGATTCCTCCTGAGTTGATCCAGCCACTGTCCAGGGCACCATTTGGAAACTGGCAGACCGCTAGTGAATAACCCAAATATTACCATTCTAATTTGTACAGAGCTCGAACGACGTCATTCTGGCATGGGTTAGAAATCACTACTTGGCAGTATAAAAAAAATCGAGAATATATCCATCATGGCAAAAAAAATCAATCGTCCCTACAATTTCTTGCTTATGTGGCGATTTATTGACTTGGTGGTTTTGAATTTTCTAACCAAGGAAAAAGCAACTCGAACAGACCTTTATATTCGCTGATTGGATTTTCCTGGAATCGAAGCACCATGTTGAACAAGTCCTTTCTTTCATGATTTTGTTTTTATATTTGGGGAAAAATTTCGCGGAGGTTTCTCTTTTTAAACAACCATTCACGACCCCCCCCCCCCCCGCCCCGAATGATCAGTGTACCCCTTGATCTTACCACTCCTCTGTACCATGGAGAAGCGGTATATTTCCATGTTAACGTGGCTGCTCCCAACCGACCGACGAGGCTTATTGCTAATATCCCTACACAAATCCCGGAAACCCACTGCATTACTGCGGACACTGAATTGATGGCGTGACCTCGTCCCCTCGTCAACTGCAAGTATATCGCCACTAGGCAAAAAAAAAACGTCCGGTGACTGGACTCGGAACCAGAACGCTTGCTTGCAAAGCGTCACTTATTTCACTCTGTCACTCTCATACAGATCAAGAAGAAAAATGGATTGTATAAAATCATCATCATACATTGTTCCTATGAAATTCTGCAAATGTTGCGGACACAACTGAGACCATCGAGGCTGCACATGGCTTAAAAATATATAGACTTTAGGTGGAGGAGGCGGTTACGCCTTATGAAGAAAATATAGGAGTAGCTGGCTAGCTATAGTCACTATATGGGCTCAGATTTTGGCTATTTCTTTCAATGGTGAATCATTTTCATCTTTGATTTGGCTAGCATATATTTCCATATATGATCTATTTCCCTTACTTTCGGTCGAGGTTCTCTCACCTTACCGTCATCCATTACACTTTTCTTTTGAAATACTTTAAACGATATCTCCCCACAAGTTCCGGCATCCATGCAACGCACTGTAAGTAACGATGTCAGCCGGTCCATAATTTACCGGTCTCCTTCTCTTTTTATAACGTTGGTTCAATTACATTGGTGACCTCGGGAGTATATTAAATACATCAGGACTACGAATAAGGTTTGAGAACCGGTAGCTAGGTGTTCTTGTTTTCGTGTTGTTTTATTTTCAACAACACATGACTATATGTATAGAACGGCAGATTGATTTAGCATTGAAGTAGGCCTTTAAAGATGGATTGTTCGTCATTAAAATGATTCTTGTAAACAATTACTGCACCCTTAATTTAGATAAATTGAAACCAAATTGTATATTCACGCATTTTTTCGTTCCAAATAAAGTTGATATCATAATAAGGTAGAAAAGTATCGCTTAAAATTTAAAATAAGCTGCACATTACGATATTTGTCGTGAAGTCATGCAAAAAAATTACGCCGTCGCTTGGGCGTGGACGCTAGCAGACCAAAATCCATCTTTAAAGCGCGCTATATCATGTCGTTGTCATATAGTGTCGTCGGGTTATAGCATCGACCCTACTCTGCTCAGTTTCACTCTATGACAGGAAGACACATTTATTTATTATAGGTTTATCATGCAAACCCGAACCTGTGAAAAGGGTTTGCCATAAAGTCTGATTATAAAGGGACTCAAAGGTTATTTGTTCACCCACAAAAAAAAAACCAATCACATGCTACTAAGTGCTATCCACGTTATTTCCCAAACATGTGGGAGACGTTCTTGTTCTTTGTGGAGCCGGAATAATTGTACGATGTCCAGTAATGCGACCTAATTTCGCAAGCCTAAACGGTTCTGTCAAAAATGCGTGACGGACTATCGAATTTCGTTCCATGAAAATCAGGCCACATAATGAGATATTTTATGAGTGACACCTCTCCGTGGGCTTTTTTTTTGCACCTGCAGTTACGTTAACACTAAATTGTTACCGTGACGCCGGAAAACGTCAGTACCTAGTGCAATGAGAAAACTGGCCTTTCAGCCACACAAACTCACAAAAATCTTCAGGGTAAATCGACCCGTGGTAATTGAGTTGGATCTGTTCTATCACTTCGTTCCAGCCGTGCCAGAATTACACAGAAATGACACAGAATTACCGTGCCATCATTCCAATTCAAACCAAATGTTCAGTCACACTCTGATTCCCCACCCCCTTTCTCCTTCTCTGGTTGCCCCCGCCATCTACCACCAGTAGATCTGTTTTCAAATCTAAAAATACGCCGGAGGAAATTTGGCATGTTCACCATGGGCTTCAAAGGTGGGGGACGGGGGACCATGCCCCCCGCTTTCGCAAAGTGGGGGGGGGTATCATATCGTTCCCCACCCCACTTATCCGGACCGAAATAAATATAATAGGCACATGCTCGATTTTGTATCACTCTAAACTGATTCCAATGTTCGTCACCAAACAATATAGTGTGAAAAAATGTCTTAAGTCCACTAATTCCCAATTGCGGACCCCAGGTGAAGATATGGACCCGACTAGCGCCGAAGTCGAAGGATTACCCATGTTTCATACCGAGTTCTAGAATTTTATATCGAATAGCCAAAGTGCATAATTTTTCAAGTGTTTCGCGCGCAAGGCGTTTTTCTTCCAGGAGGTTGTAGACTAAATAAATGCGATGTTGTAATGCTTTCGAATCCTTTTGTTCAACTGCAAATTTCAGGGAAGCCTGGGGGCAGAGCCCATCCCCCAGTTTTTCTGAGATGCAAAAATTCGGCCCCCCGAAATCCTTGGAAAAACTTGCAAAGAAAAAAGGGAAGTGAAAAAAATGCCCGGAAAAAAACCGCTCGCGCGTGCCGGTAGTTTCCAGTGAGACGTGTAAAAATCAGGTTCAAATTTTCTGCTCCCAAATTGGAATGGTTCCGTATAAGCCTATGGCTTTTTTCCTTCGATCCCACAAATGCGATATTCGGTGAATCCATCTTAGTATGCACAATGAAACTTTTCTGTATGTCTTTTACTGAAATCATACATGTAGATGGATGTATTGAGCTGGGCCAAGTGCCGTTTCCGTAATTCGGGAGTGTATGAAAATCTTTCCCCCCACAATTTTCTGGGCGATTCGACGCCCAACTAAGTGGTGGCGCTCCGCCGTAAATGGTCATTTCCATTCCATGTGTCCCCCCCCCCCCCCACTTTTCAAAACGGATCGCGCCCCTGAGGTTCACTGGCAACATTTCCAACATTTCTTTGTTTTTCAAAAGCATGATCATCCATATACCCAGAAAGTTGGGGGGGCCAAATAATGAGCGCACTCCTGAAAATCTTATTTAACGTGGAAAATAGGGATGAACATACCAAGTTTGGTGACTCTAATGACATGAAAGATTGTCAGTTTGTGGAGAGAAATTTGGGTGGAAATTGTGTTAATACGTAACGCTCGGACATCCAGAGTATGGATGTGAAACGAGTCGATAGTGTGGCAAGTTTACGGCCCTGTGCTGATCACGATCACGTGCTCGATCGGAATTAACCGGGGAATAGAAATGAGGAATATTTTTAGGAGCTCTTACTTAATAATTTAACAGCGAAACAAAGAAATATATCATGTACAGGGTCTCTAACACGGGAAGTAAATAGTTGGTGGCGAGAACTCCAGGCGAAACTTCGTGACGTCACAACGTAACGTTTGGACATCAGGATATAAAGTTGTTAAAAGGAACTGAAAGGTAGGCAGCCCCAGGGTGGTCACGTACTGGAGACTCCAACACTGGATGAATATTGGTTGGTGCGGAGAGAACTTATGTCATTACCAAACGTTTGGAAATCAGAGTATAAATTGTGAACGAGAGACCGGTGCAGTTGACAGCAGTCTGGCTAATCACCTTTATTCGACACGCCACCTTCCCCGGTTCAAATGGTGACATAGTACTTTAGGCAATAGGTGATAATGCTGAACGTTCTATCTAATATGAAAACATTCTTTTGTTAGTGTCCAGCAGCTGTTGACGATTTTTTCTCTTCGACTAATATCACAGATGTAATTTCGAACCTAATCAAAACGCAACGATGCAGCCCTCTCTGGTGGCGCAATCACATAATCACATTCGGGGAAAACGAAACTGTTCAACATATGCGAATAAACATATATACTTAAGAGCAAAACTGACTTTTAACTCCCTCTAAGATGCTTCGGATTGTCCTTTTCTCTTTCCAGCTGACTTTCTTATTCGTCTCCAGATCACATTTCAACAGCAAGCAGCCGGTTCTCATCTGTTTTCAGTCAGAGTCCAGCCCTCCGAGCCATCAGTAGCACAGTGCACACTGGATCTTAAAAGTTTGCATTTGAGGTTTCCACAGAACCCAGATATATAAAATGGCTAACCTGCTCACTAGTCCACCAGTTATGCCCATGTTTTATAAATCCGGTTCATATTCAGCGAGAGGAAGTCTCGTTTTCTGTATATGCGCTAAGGGTCTGTCTTGCTTATTCAAAGCTGGTGTTATAACGCTCTTGTGGCTTACACTGACTGTAATCCCTCCTGTCCCAATACCCAGACCCTAACCGGGGGAATTACAGCCGAATACGATACCAGCCATCAGGATAGGGCCTACCTTCGTGCAGTGCACACTAGCTGACAGAACTGCAGAATGTTAGGCATAAAGCCATTTCATTAAGTCACTAGTCAGGAGACACTAGTTTTTTATTCTATTGCCGGAGGCTAAAGGAATCGAGCAGGCATGCACTGTGCGTAGGGTGTGTATGTTGAAACCTCTTGTCAGTCCGATATCTAACGAACGCCAACACTTACCGAGTTCAAATTGGGCACGGGCGTGTTTCAGGTGTGAGGCGGAACCGTTATTGGTGGCAGTGCCAGTTAAAAAACCTGGTAAGCACGATATCTAATGATGGCAAGTATATATTAAGGTCATATTAGGTATGGGGTCGCACATATGGAGAGGATGAACCATCTTTTTGGTGTAGTCATTGAAAGGTCACTATATGGCAATCCTCGTTTCTTGGCATCGAAACATTTCGGAGCAATGTTGTAATCAGGAAAGGTTGGTCCGTACAGGTGAAATACATCTGATGAAGAACTGTGACTTCATTTAATCCTTCGACATCATCGACCTAATGACCTTGGAACCTTCGGAGTTTTTCGGTGACGACCGGACTCGTCTCTAAATCTCGGGTTATTCCTCTGGGAAAGGGTAAACAGTCTCTAATACACATCAGAGGGTTGCGTAATGGAACATTTTGTTCGTCTGTGAAAACCTCTGAGGGGGACCTCTTTGATCCTCCGACCTTTGGACTTCATTTGAGCTTATAACTGTGTGACCTTCTGGGGTCAGTCTTCTGGACCACCAGCTGGTCGTGTTGCAACAAACCAAGAGTCTACAGGTAGTCCTCTGGAAAAGGATGAAACAGATTTGCCAAACACTAAATTTCATGTTCGCATCCACTTCTCCAGCACATAAAACATAGTTAGAGAAAAGTTTAAAGGAAGGTTGACAATATGTTTAAACTTGTGTCCATAAGTGTTTCCAATCATGGAGTGAACCAGATTTCGAAAAATTTTTTTTTTTTGTCCATTGACTGTCCTAAAGGGTGTTGTGATCGCCAATTACCAGCATGAGCATGATAGAAACCCCTACTATGTTGGTTTGTGGTGAGTTAATTATTCGGCTACTTGCCTGCTTAGAATGAATATTCAGGTTTCAGTTGATCTTGAAGATGATTGTGTCAGTTAAAATGATTCTTGTAAACAAGATACTGCACCCAGTAATTAGGTAAATTGGAAACCAAGTTGATATTCACGCATTTTTTCGCCCAAAATTAGGAGTGATATAATAATAGGTAGCAAAAAGTATCGCTTCAAGTTTACTTGCCGAGCAGAGTAGTCGATGGTCCTATTCAAGGCCCAGCAAGATGGCAGTCCTGGATACTGCCCCTATTGTCAGTTACGAGCCCTCACCCAGTACAGAATAAGGCAATGCCTCTTTGGCGGACATTAATGGGGGTGGGGGTTTCACCTGCAGGTACCTTGCAAATTGCCTACCCCTCATATTTCCCCGGCTCCGTCTGTGCTGAGCGTTACAGCGAGACGGCATCAGGGATCATTTTCAAAGTCTTTGGTAGACCCGAAGGGAAATCGAAAACCTCGTTGTTCAGGGAAAAAGGCCGACGCTCTACCAACTGTGCCAACCACTCGGTTGGGGTACTTATAGGGTTTCCGCTTCCCCTCGTAAATGGCGAACGTTTCGAAAAGGATCGAGGATTTTGAGGGGCCTTTGTTTGCTATACTAGTAGGGTATATATTTATAACAATTTTGTAGGGTGTCCGGTCCTTTAGTACTCAGGAATAGTAAATTGATGGAACCCACAATACGGATCCGGCAAGTGAATCCTCGTTGTGCCAACATCTGCGGCAGAAGAACAATATATTTTTTATGTAATATGAGGCCTCGTACACAAGCGGGTTGAATAAAGACTGACGTCAAAACATTCCATTGAATTTGACTGGCGGTTGTATAACAATGGACTAACGTACTATCGCCATTGAACTATAGAGTGAAAATCGATCGCGCTGTCCATGATTTTTTTCTTCTGAAAATAGAATACAATTTTAGGTAGCCAAGAGGGTACACGCGACAACGATCCCGGGAGTTAATTGAGTGCAATATCATCCGTCTTCTGTCACTATAAATTATATTGTAAAGCTGTGATCCCGTGAAAAAGTGGATAAAACATGGTCGCCGATACGCAGGGACCCCCACGGTCTATGTGTCTCTGTGGGAGCGAGTGTTCATTGAACAATCAGATACAACAAGGATGGTTCAGACTGGCATGGATACCACCACTTATACACAAGCTCCTATAGGTCCGAATTAGCCAAGCGAAGTGGGCCATTGGTCATAAATATCGGCGTGAACGGGGAAGGTAATATTTACAAGAGATCCATGATTTTGATAGGGAAGCATTATAATATAATAATAATAATTAATAATAATATATAATAATAATAATAATAATAATACTATAATAATAATAATAATAATAATACTGCCAACAACATGGAAAAACAACTGCTGACGGGGAATACTCGCAGATAAGATCACGACCCACCTTAGTGAACATGAATCCTGGCCGAAGGAACAAAAAAGGAGTTTCGCCCAGGCAGCCAGAGGGACAAAAAGACAAAACTAGTCATCGATAAGGCTGTGGGACGAGACTCCAGAACCCGCGACACAAAACTGGCGGTTAGCATGGATCGACTATAAAAAAGCCTACGACTCCGTACCACATTCGTGGATCATGAAGGCCATGAGGTTGCACAGGATAAATCCTCGATATGCACCATGGTAGAGCGGTCATGCAAAACTGGGTTACTGACATGACGGCCAGTGGACAACCCTCGGTCACATCCCAATACAACGTGGCATATTCCAAGGAGGATGCCCTGTCCCCATACTGTTCTGGTGTGGCTATCAACCCCCCTCAGTACATATCAACAACTGCCGCACCGGGAGATACACTCGGGTCAGAACGAAACTATCAGAACGAACGGGGGCATTGACTCAATGACAAGAGTGAAGATCTTCAGTGACGACATGGGAGACGTTCGGCATCGAGACGGTGCGAGACTGAAATCACAGAGGGAAGGTAAAGGCTACCCAAGGCCTTGACCTAGACATCGGGCGGAATACAGGACGTCATGTGGCCACTGGGTACAAAATACTTAGGGATGCACCAAGGCGTGGGAACCTAAACAGAAAGAATAAAAGGCCAACGCCGTGAAGGTATACTCAAAAACGGTCAGACAAGGTCTAAGAACAGGACTGCGGCAGCAACAAGGTACAGGCCCTCAAAAAATACGCCAGCCAGTGACACCTTACAAGCAGGGGTAATATGATGGCGAAGCAGAGCTGAGGGGGCTCGACCGAAAAACCAGGAAAGTCCTGACCATCCACGGTGGACTGCACCCCGAAGCATATGTCCACCGTCTGTACCTCCCAAGACGACAAGGAGGCAGAGGCCTCAAGCAAGTGGAGAGTACAGTAACAGTTGCGAAAATGGGACTGTGCGAAAAATACACCGCCGAAAAAGCGGAGGAACCACTACGAGAGGTGCAGGAGGGCAAGTGGGACCACGACACACACGGGGAAAAAAAAGACGTGGGTGGAAAAACACAATGGTCCAGAATACCGATGCATGGAAGAAGGAAAAAATCCACTCCATGGTCAGTACCCTCGGCAGAGGAGGAAAGTACAAGCCAAAGAAACGGCATTCAATGGTGTCCCATCAGGACTAAAAATAGAAACGGGAAGCATGATAAACAGCTGTCACAGGACCAGGCCTATGGAATACCAAATGCCACAGAGAGCCAGGATCCTCCACAACACAACCGACAGCAACATGCAGAATGTGTGGTGCTCAGGTGAAATGGAACCATCCGGGTATAGCACGGATGCCAGAAGATGCCCACGGGAGTACCTGGCAAGACATAATAAAGTGCAGCCGCCATACATGGGGGGATCTGCAGCACACGAGATAGTGTACAAGAACAGCAGGTTGCCACACCCTGAGGGCAGTAACGGAGAATGATGAAGTCAAGGTCCTGTACGACTTTGAGCTTGCGAACGGAAGGTCAATCACAGCGGATGAAGAACAGATATCGTGGTCCTGGATAAAGCAGGGAGGACAGGCCAAGATCATAGATGTTGCAATACCGACAGATCACGACATCAGAAGCAGAGAGAAACATAAGATCGAAAAATATCAAGACCTGAGACTGAGGAGGACATCGCATATGGGATGTCAGCGCTGAAGTAATTCCCAGTGGTAGTTGGGGGCGCTGGGGGCTGTAACCCCGAACTTGGAAGGACACCTTCAGAAGATACCTGGAAGCCAGAACACCAGGCAACTTACCAAACAAGCCATCCTTGGTACCGCCCACATACTGAGACGAGGACTGGACCTCCCAGATTCCGGGTCGGATTCCGAGGCACGCGTGTAAATATGTACAAACATTCCAACATTGTAATAGTTGTGAGAAAATAAAGATAATAATAATAATAATATAATAATAATAATAATAATAATAATATAATAATAATAATATAATAATAATAATAACAGTAATAGTAATAACAACATTGAGGATTTGTAACGCGCATAAATCCAACTGTATAGGTGATCGAAGCGCGATCGATTAACAGAAAAAAGGAGAAAACAACCACCCCACCCCATAAACTGACGCTAGAGGAAACAGATGATTTTTCGAAGTTTCTTCCTAGCGGCTGTCATGGATCAATATTTGCACGAAGTCTATGAAAATGATGGGTCTGCGTAAGTTCTTATTTAGCGTAGTTGAGCAACTAAATAGAGGGTATTCCTATATGGCCTGAAAACTTACTAGAACATGTGGATGATTGATATACTATATTTGTGAAATATCACTAAACTGTTCATTATAATTGTTTACGAAATTCTCAACGCACCTAACAACTCGATAAATACCGAATTATGAGCTAAACTGCTCAGAATTTCACTATTTCTATTTTGAAGACATTATATACCTGACATTCACTCCTATAGAAACCGATCTTCTTGTTTCCACCTCTACTGGAAATTGGGAAGGCCTCTTCACTAGGAAAAACCACTTGGTTTCCTAAGTGGTTATTTTTTCCCCTTCCGTGCCTATAATACGTAAGTATGCAGAAATCGATTGCCTAATCGAGGATTCCCCAATTATTAGCGAAATGAGATAGGGGAGACAAGAAAACTACATAGCTCCCTCTATTTATCCGAGTTTTATTTCAAGGTTATGGTAGCACATGCGTATTTCCTATGACTTACACACTGAATTAGGCCCGTTCTCAGCCACCCAGGGACCTCCAGAAGTTTCCCCTTAAGAATTGCCATACATTGCTGTGAGGCAGAGAGTCTACACATTCAAACGGTGTGCAATTCGATGTACCATGACCGTGTAGATTTTGAGCTAGTAAGGGGTCCTATTTTTTAGCATGGTAGTTTTCCTCATTTTTCCTTAGGAACACCCGACAGAACACTCGACCAGGGCCTTCGTAGAGCCCTAATTTCAACACATTCAAAATTGGACCAATTTGACTAACCCCCTTTCAGATAAAGTCAAAAGTATATCCGCATTTACTTCCCATGAAGCAGCAGATTCACCCACAAATAATATCATGGACTAATTTTAATTAAGGATAACCTCCTCGGCGGATGAATCTTCAAGCTAATACCTATGTGCCACCTTATCCGTAGGTCTAACACATACGTCATTGATGCGGAGTATTCCGTGCCTTACGTTTACATCACAAAAATATCAGATGACTCCGGACCAGACCCAGGGACCATGTGCTCTGTTTGACCAATCTACATGCCAGTATGAACTCTACAGCCATGTGTTAGACAGCATTTTCTCAGAATATATATTTTTTTCAGTCTTCAAAAAGTGTCTCAAGTTACCGAGTATGCAGAGTACAGTAACTCGAGATACCCAGATTATCCCCAAAATACAGTAGACGAAACATCTTTTATTTCAGCTTTGAATTTAAATACTTATTCAGTCAATTATTAAACGAAGCATAATATGTTCGGGGCGGCCCGCTCTCATCGCCCCTTCTTCGCTACGCGCGGGCATTCTTCTTGAAAAGGGGGAATGGTGTAAGGTAATTGCCTGAGACGCAAAACCACTTTGAGCATATGTTTTTGCGGTTGTTATTGGTAACTGAAAGTGAACCAAATGATCAATGAGTAGGCCTTCACAATCCTCACCTTAACATAGTCTTTCACCTAGCTACGTGTTCCACTGTTTACCCTCATATCAATTGATAAACATACATAACACATGAACTTACATACCACAGATCTTCAACAAGTCCTATACAGCAGTGACATTCGGGTTTACAGAGCAGAGTTCCATGTCTACCCGAGCGCTCCGGACACCAGGGTAACAGCTACAGTTAGTCGGGCTGTCAGGGTTACGACCTGACGCTTGTCTTATGCCCCCCCTTGTAATCTAGAACGAGCTAAAACGATTCCTGCAGCGAATTAGGCTGTTACAACTTCAAAGATGTGTCCAGAAGGGGCCTGCCCTGGTAGGTCATGCCCTGTCGGTGCTTCGGGCAGGGTCGGCGCACTTAGTACCAGGTCCGGGTGGTCGTCTCTGTCCTTCCGGGTGGATTCGGCGAGGCACGTTCGAGCGTGTCGCCCGGACGGGAGGTAGGGTTGTTCTGGTCTCGATCTCCTTCTACTGTTTCGACCCCGCTGGCAGGATCCTCCTGACCTCCATCGCAATCCTCATTACCGATTCGGATAAGGGAAGAGAGAAATTTGGTGTTTGAAGTAGCGGGACTAATTCCCAGGAACACAGAGGTAGCTCCTACTCGTCGTGTGAGGCGTTTTTTCTTGCAGAGTCACTGCTCCAACCGTGAGATGTTGGTGCTGCGGCTGCCTTACGACTCTCTGGTGGACCCTCTAACCGTGGCGCCTGAGTCAAGACTCGCCAGCCAGCAGCTCCGAATCTCGGAGTTGGCTAAGGGTAACGTGGATGGCTGCTCTTCTCAGGTAGGCTGTTTAGGACCTCTCAAGATCTGCGGAGACACTGCGTATGGCCTCCACTGTCCCTGGAGTCACGGCCCTAAGCGCTCGAACCGAGCAGGAGCACTCCGCCTCTAAGATGAGTTCACAGTATCACTGCAAAAAAGGTTGTCCGGATAAGTCCTTGTACGTATGCCGGTAATTTCTCTTTCTCTGATGCCCGGCGGTTGGCGATCTTTAGGTACTTCCACCAGCAAATCCTGGATCAGGACCACATCCCATAGCAGGAGGTCGTGATTCTCGATGTCTTGCTGGGATCTTTGTTGAAGTTTGAGTTCACCAGAGTAGTTCAAGGCCATGACGAGCGCCGGAGGAGATCAGGTAGTTTGAAGAGGCTGCAAGCAGTCTCTTCTAAATGTCTAGGATTGACGAGTCCCAGGCTGGAACAGTGTCCCCGTGGGAGACGCGTCGGTAGTTCAGATAGCAGTGCTGTAGGCGAGTCCACTCGGGGTGAGTCCGAGTCCGAGTCCGAGTCCGAGTCCGAGTCCGAGTCCGAGTCCAAGTCCCATTGCATGAGTCCGAGTCCGAGTCCGAGTCCAAGTCCCATTGCATGAGTCCGAAGTCCGATCCATGAGTCATTTGTAACTTGGATTTTGACTCATTCAATTTTTAACTGCACTGTATGGAAATCCAGAGGAACATCATCTAGTTCTAATCCGTGTTGTATCGGACACTGGCAAATCCAACACCAGTAGCTCTCTAACACCGACAACAACACCGACACCGGTATCGGAAATAGGAGCTTAACACACCGTACCGGAAAAAGTCCAACACCAACAACCCCTAGTCCTAAAACAGTTCGGAATAAAAACACTATTTCGCATCACTTCTGAAAACGTTCAAATGCTAAACACAGTGCTGAATTGCGACACCTAATGTGTGCTTATTTCAAAAGTGATTGCATAATAAACGGATGCATACCCATAACATTTAGCACTTTCTGCAATTTCCAAGTTGACGATTAATAACACTTCCATAACAGATTACACGCACCCTAGGGCCTAGGCTAACCCTGAGTTAGTGCCTATTATCTCTGAACTATGCCCCTACCCTGTCCCAAATACGAGCACTGCCTGTGTTGTAGTAAAGGGCCTATTTATCTATGCTATGAACCGAAAGCGCCTTTCTCCCTAAGGTAAAAGTTGTAAAGATGTCGAATGATATTTTAATGTATAGCTCGGCCTTACAAAAGTTTTGCCCCCCTTCGAGTTTCAAGTTAATTAGATTCATCTAGTCTCATTTTTCACTGTCAGACGCACTCCCATTTTTTTGTTACTGATATAATCATATGGTTCTGCACTATACGACTGTACTCCATAATGACTGAGCATATTGTTGTCACATTAGAAGTTAGGGTAACACTGTCTGCAGTTGTTCTCCAACTGTCGGCACAATTTGGCCAGCCTGTACTATATATGGCAAACCTCACGGCGGAGGATCCTGTCCACGTGTACCGTCAATATGGATCAGGTGGGTTGGGGCCGCTCGCAGGCTCACCCCGGAGATCATGGTTATGGGAAGGTACCCCAGGGAGTTGGGGGGTGGAGGTCTGGACTGATCGCTTGCAGGAGGTAGTGCCTGGGTAAGTACATAAAGGCACCATACAACAACAGGCCTCATGGACATCCCCAATTATTCTAATACCAGCTCCATTCCCTGCACCTTTCAACCCTGACTCATCTGAATGAGCCCCTGGCCCTTACCTCGGGAGGCGAAGTTCTATGTAACCGCACTACCACCCCTTATTCCTTAAACGCTAAACCCTCACACAAAACAGTTCCACAATGTATTATATATAATTGATATTCACAAATGGTTCCAGTCTTTACTTAAGGGTGTTATGTTGTTATAGACAAATGTGTGTACCAGTTGTGCGTAATATGAGCTCACTTTGGGTGTAGCCTATTTTAGTATCCGCCACACTCAAGTCTCCATGGGCAATGTACGTACGTAACTCATATCTAGCCTCATCTGGGTCAAGAGAACACGATTGCGTTGCTTGCTAGGGTAAAAATACTATACGATACCTTATCATATCATCATTTGCTTGTTTAATATCGCTCAACAGGTACCACAACACTTCCATGGGACGGAGTTCTCGCCACGTATTTCACTGCAGGAAACGCTTTCTTCATCCAATCTTATCACTCCCCTAAAAATATGCTAGTGCATTGTACCTGTTTACCTTATTTGCCGATTGAGTGTTGCGACTGGACACATGGCTAGTAATCGTGCAGACTACCATCCAGTGAGTCTGACATTGTGTTAGTATGCATCTGTATTTGTAGCCTCTGCCTTGTGAGCACAACTCGTCAGTTTCTTTTTATGGGTCGGCCGCTTATGAATTATGCCTGTGATCCTGTATCACTCAATGAATGAATCGGCTGCATGAAGAATTTCACAATTCCTACAGTTGTATTTCCTTTGAATTGACAAAAATGGTCCGATTCCTTGAAGGTGAGTCCGAGTCCATTGCGCCTGAGTCACAGTCCGCGGTCATGATACTTTTTTTTGAGTCCGGACTTGCGTCCGAGTCCGGACTTGAGTATCAGCAACTGTCAGATAGTGTCCACGGGTTAGCCGTCGAACCCTTGCTACCAATAGCATCACGGGTCAACGTCTATCCCTGATTTCGATCGACCTGGGCCCGGGGTTTGGCTTTGTTGAGGGAGATTAGTCCCTCCTGGAACCTCAGACCGTGTTGAGTGCCCATCTCCGACCTCGTCACTTTATAGTATGGAAGCATCGCGGTCATTGTGACTTGCGAAGAGACAAGAGACCGACCTCTATATCGATTTGAGGATGCTCCCTGGGGTTGACAACCTTCCTCGCCTCGGTCCTCTTTGGGAGGGCTTACAGTTCTCATACCTTCCCCTCGGTCCCCCTTTCCCTCATCGGATCTCATCGGGTACTAGTGCAGCTGCGCCGAATTGAGAAGGCTGTGATGCCGCTGTTTGCCTACCTGGAAATAAGCCGGGTCCTGGAGGGTCACAGAAAGAAAACTCTGGATGGGTCACAGAGGTGGACTTCCTGCATCCCATATGCTGATTGGTCAGCATTGACTAGTCGCGACGACGGATACCCGTCTCGTTAGTGTGTTTGGGAATCGATTCAACTCTACTCGCATCTCTTCCCTTAAGAGGAACTTCTCTCCGAAAGAGGGGTGTCGGCAATCCTCCGGGCCATGGACATGACTCGTGTCAGGCCTATAATATCATGGGTGGCTGGCGAGTTGGTTGGAGTCGTTCACCACAGTTGCCTGTCAAGAAGACGAGTGTGAGGGTCGCGACATTTACTGGGTTGGTCTCGACTTGTTTACGGAAGCTTTTGCTCGTGGTTCTCTCACCCTCGTGCATGGCGGACGGACGCACTGTTTCTTTGCAGGGACGGATTGGACACTCACGCGTTCCCTACCATTACATCAGCCCTATTCATTTGGTGCTTTGCAAGGCTGTGTTCCCAGAGTGGCACTCCTCCTCATGGTGGTAGCTCAGCCGACCTTCGTCCCTCCAGGCCGGAACATGTGTCGCCAGAGCAAAAAGTGTATCCTCCACGGCTCCACCCCAGATTTCAGAGTCCAGTTCTCTGGGGGCGTCTGGCAAAAATGTTGTTTGTTATACAGGGAATCCCGCCGGATGTTGCCGCCCAGACAGCCGACTTGAGGAGACCAGCCACTGTTAGATCTTAGAATTTCTGGTGGAGTAGACTACTCTGAGCAGCGACTCGCTGAGTAGCGAACTCGCTCTTCCTTCCGTGTCTGTTCAAGGTGAGCAAACATGTCGACACAATTAGGAATTGCTAGTCGGCCATAGGGGCCGTGGGGGATTCTTTAGGTTTCCCAGATGCGCCGACGGTGAGCAGCAGTCAGGCACCTGGCTCAGATACTGCGAGCAGGGCTAGCAAGCTCTCTGTTGGCCCTCAACTGAACTGCCACAGGGACTCTGCTCTTGGCGAGTGTGGCTTTAGCCAGGAGAGACGTCGGGGGCGCTTATAGTGAAGCCGGGTCGTTTTTAGCTTGTGCAAGATCCCGCCCCACCTTTCCAAGTCGTGGACTTTCTTCGAGTGATCCTATCATCCCGTAACCGCGGTATTTTCCTTCGGTCTAGCGGAGGACCGGCTCTTGTGTCCAGTCAGCAGGTCAGAGCATTCAATGCTACCTCCACGTTACGAAGGATCTACGTGCATTCACGCGGCTCTTCGTCCTCCCGGGAGGCAAGCATATAGCAGCTCTCGAGGATACCAGTTTTAGGTCACTTGCTGAGCTCATTAGGCCTCGTGCTCGGAATTCAGTGGGGGCGCGTGAGTTCCTCTACGTGGCAACGTCTCAAGATCTGTTCGCGGGAGTCACAGTCAAAAATAATCTCCGGGCTGTGGCGCGGAACATTCTTTTGACGCTTGTGTCGTGTTTTTTCTCGGATTCTCTTGCGGCGGTGGCGGCATTCAGCCAGGCTGTTCTAGAACGTCTTTCTCTGAATATCCACCCGCCAAAATGGCACGTCTACCGGTGCAAGTCTGCTAATTAGATGAGCTTCAGAATGTGCGTTGGGCGCGCAGTGAATCGCCCCCCTCAAAATACAATTTAGTATCCAAATTGCATCATTTCACCTTCTTAAATTGAGGGTCAAAGTTCAACAGCCTATATCTCAACGTGTATACCACCCAGTGAGATCAATGTCGAATATGTTGTTCCCTATGTTACTTATTCATGGAAAACATGATTCTTATGCCGCCAGCATGGGAACCAAACAGAGCCCGTGATCAGCTCAAATAGGAAAGCTATTAACTGTATAATGACCAGTAAAAAACAATAATTAATTTGATATTCGGGCAACTGCAATCGACCAATTATAATTAATCCGTCGTTTTGGAAACGTAAACCAGAGGAAATTTGTACATGGCGAAATTTGAGCTTTTGTGAGACTTCATTCCTCCTGATACATGCTTAAGTTTGGGGAACAAAGGTTCGGTCGAGTTTAGTCTTTCCGTGAACTCAACCCACGATTTTTTTTTTTTTCCACATTTCGGGAAATGCAATTTATTTAACAGTGTGAAGTTACATGTGTGCACTCTGTCTTTGCACAACCACGGAGGCTGGCATTATGTTAAAAGGAATTCAACAGACTAGTTTCAGTCCATCAGAAATGCATGCACTACCAGACAATAAACAAAAACCTAAGGCAGTACGGATTTAGGGGAAAATCTGCAATTTTTGTAATACCAGGAAAAATTCAGAAATTTCATATTGACTTCATACATGTTGTTTCGATATTTCTTTCGCGGAAGTTTAGACATTGGCCGATGAGGATAGCACATGGAGCCCACGTCTGATTTTTCCCGTAAATTTCAATTCTCCCCCTCCCCCTCCCCCCCCCCCCCTACCGTAGGTTACGGTGGGATGCATTCGCAATTGTCGAATGATTGTTCATGTTAAGATCGTTTCTTCAACTCGTGTTTGTCTCCCAATAAGTAGCTAATGAGTATCAGGTGGACCACTCTTAGTATTGAGAGCGAGTGTGTACCATACCGGACATGCCTGCAAAATAGCACAGTGATACCATACTGGTGCACGATCCGTATAACTTCGGTCGGATTTTCAATTAGAGGCAGCCCTGATCTAGATCAGCAAGCTAACGGGAAGATCATAATACCTTCGTTCTGTATCAGTGGAATCCGTGTAATGAGTATCGAATCTATTCGTTAGACGGGATAAGACCCATGGTAGCTTTTCGCAACATCAACAAAAGTAAGAAACTTTGAGTTCTCCGAGAATTCTAGTTTCACAGACAGGGTTAGGCATATAACTCATGCTATGATAAATAGCGCTCTTCCTGCCTGGCTACCTACTCCCACACACAACCACAATCAGCTTGTGATGCCATTTTCCCAGGGTCGATGCAAAGTTCAAAACGTTCAAGAATCATAAGCATAGTACTTGTTCATAGTTTATCTGCTATGCTTCCACGTATCCGTTGTGTGCTGTATTGACCCTCTAA
This sequence comes from Sclerodactyla briareus, assembly GCA_026419785.1. NCBI lineage: Eukaryota > Metazoa > Echinodermata > Holothuroidea > Dendrochirotida > Sclerodactylidae > Sclerodactyla > Sclerodactyla briareus. Next base: position 51,817 of record JAODTK010005555.1, read on the forward strand.
CTCCTGCTATGTATGTCGACTATTAATTCATCCCCCTGTTAACTAGTAAAGACCCGCCCTAATCTGGCCATCGGAGTGGCCGGGGATAGTGCCGGAGGGAGGAAACTGCCGGCGCCCCACTCCGGAAGAAATCGAAATCATCTTGGTGCTCGATTATATACTGTCGTCCCCGATCGACCCCCCCCCCCTCCTTGGAAAAATATTTCCCTCAAGTTCTCAGTGCTATGGCTAAGGGTAGTCTTGCGTGAGGATTATGGTTTGTAGCCCATCTTGATCGTGATTGTCCTAAATGGCTACACACAAAAAAAATGCAGCCGACTGACTGAAATACTGAGGACCCGTACGACCGAGTGTGAGTGATGGCGCACTGGAGAAAGTAGGCGAGTTGTAGATATAAAGCCGCAGGTGTTCGGGAACATCATCGTCTCAACACAAGGGCAAGCTACGGGTTGATTAACGCCAACTTGTGAGGTGAAAATAGTCACATATAGCTGAACATAGTAGAATTTATTGTTGTTAATTGGAATTATTGTTCTATTTCCTCGGTTGGGCGGGGGGGGGGAGTTGCTCTACTCATTCAATAATCGTCAAGTCTAGTTGTACCCTAATGTCCTGTATGTGACTGCTGTATGCCGCTTTGGCCCATACCAGTTCCAAAAAAAACAAAAAAACAAAAAAACAAAAAACCTGCCAACCACTATGTTCTATGGAACGCCAAAAGGACATCATTCGATTATTGTTCTGATGCAGTTTCTCATTATTCAAGACAAATTTCGTCGCATAATGACAAAAATATGTATGTCCCCTCATTATGCGACTAGGATAGTCTGTCCATACGACAATTCTTTCATTTATTTGTTGAAACAAAAGTCTATGACACATAATGAGTGCCATTTGGACAATCGAATATGTTCCTTTTTATGGGAATGTTACTCATATACGACAGCCATCGTTGTTCGGAGAAATGACCATTTACTATTATTTGGCAGCTAAACACTGCCAAAATAATAACTAATTTTTACTCATTATTCGGCAGCGGAACACTCGCGAATTAATGACCTATTTACTCATTAATCTGGCATCATTAATGCCACAAAGACCAGTATAGTTTTATAAGTATACAACCGGACAGGACCTATCACTGCGTCATAACGACCTTTTTTATTCATATGCACCGGTTTTCTCAATTGCAGCATAATGACTTATTTTGTCATTATCAGATTATCGAAAACGCACAGACTTGCAGAAATGATTTGATGTTTTGTTTTGTTTTGTTCGACCGTTATCAGGTTATAGCAGCAGCATAATGACCTAATTTAGTCATTCTGCGCAGTTTCGACTGCAGAATGAAAACCTTCTGCAGAATGGAGAAACCCCGCAGAAACGAGTAAATTGCCAGAACGACGTAATGTGAATATGTGTTCGGGCAATGCAATTACCTTAACGTCCTCCTCTGCCATTGGACGGAATTGGGTTTTACCAGAGGAGGGAGAATTGCGGTTGATCAACATGACGCTATTGCGCGATATGATTTTTCTGTTTACATCGAACAAAGTTTCCAATGGTGGCGAGTCTTAGAAACTGGCAGAGCGCCATCTTTTGAATACTGTACGTTTCGGGGAATTGGGCAGTTTTTTATTCTTATGACGCTATGCTTTGCATGGTGAGAGCCCTTGCAGAAAAGGTTCTCTAATAATGATTTTGGCTTTGGCAGTGACGGCTGCCGAATATAGTTTTTGATCATGAAAACTATATGCGTACAGTGAATTTAGTGACTGAATCGGGAGAAATCAATTATGCTTCAAGTAGTTGATGCTCGGAATAATGAGTTAGGAAGTCAGTTATGCAGCATGGGTAGCGATTGCGAATAATGAGTAAAAAGTATTTATGCGACGGTGGGTTAATCCAGAATTAAGTAGTAAGGAAGTCATTATGCGAGAGTTGGCAATGCCGAATAATGCGCAAAGATGTCATTAGCGGTAGCCAAGTCGTTGAATACTGAGTTTGATCCCAAAACGAAATTTCTAGAATGATTGTCCGAAACGGAAAAGGACTGATTGATTTGATTGCTACGGGGGGGGGAGTTCAGGAAGCCATGTGACACATCGTGGAACCCTAACCGATTTTTTTTTTTGATCGTGGATGAGCACCGGGACAATTAGCACTTCTCTTCTCGATAGTGCTCAGGTGCATATCGAGGCAGGAGTGACACAAAACACTGCTCCGGACCGCCAATTTACGTCCCATCCGCGGACGATCAGTGAACTCCAGGACCGCACCACTTTCTCAGAACCTGGAGGAGGGAAGGTTCGACGCGAGCTCCCAGCCGACCGACGAGACTATTGCAAGTGCACCCCGAAACAACCCCCGACTTACAAGCCCACTGTTCAAAAGCAGGACCAGGAACTAGACAGGAAAACACCGCGTCGAATGCAAGTCAGCCACTCTGGGAAAAACGCCCGGTGCTGATCGGCTGGAATGCGAACCGGGACCTGTTGCATGCAAAGCGACACTGATACCGCTCTATATTCTCCCGCTAAAATGTTTGTCCCGAAAAATAAAGTAATGTCGTTACGCGACAGACTACCCGAGTCACATAATGAGTAAATATGTTTTTCGGATAATTGTGTGACGGAGAATTTGTCTTGCATAATGAGGAACCGCTTCAGAATAAATAATCGAATAATGTCCGTTTTGGCGTTCTATACTGTCACTTTCGGGAATCCAGGATCTATAGAGTTAACGGTTTACCGTGACAGCATCGCCGATACCCCTCTAATGTCGGGTGGGATCTCTAATATTATATATATATCTATATATATATATATATAGATATATATATATATATATATATATCTATATATATATATATATATATATATATATTATATATATAATATATATATATATATATATATATATATATATATATATATAGATATATATATAGATTATATATATATAATATATATATATAATATATATATATATATATATCTATATATATATATATATAGTCTGATGGTTATCTGAATGCAGAACGTACGATGAAGTAGCTACCCGATTTCGCGAGCATCTGTTAGTAGTAGTGTCTTTTATCGATTCACGCCAACTTCCGTACAGGGATCAACTGTATAGCGGTATTATAGACTACCATGAAAAAACGGACAGTGGTCCTGTCAACATCTCATGTTAAGTGCTATGAACTATTTTATTGTCTCGGACTGTTTTTTCTGCACCCATAGCCAAACGAGGTTGGGATATGGGGAGAGGTGTTACAACCGATTCGGATATAACTAAGCGATACTCATTAACCAATAATGATAAACATTGACTGATAGTGAATCAACACCCATCATGTATAAAAATGACCGAATAATGAAGTTAACAGAATATTTTAACCGATATGACTCACCAATTTGACGTTGGTGAAGTGTATTGTCTTAACTGATAATGAATCAAGTATCTAAACGCTAATGATCACTTAACCTGATACTGATAAACATTGAACCAGACTGAAGTGAAGACAATATGAAACTGTACCGCTCTTTTCTTCGGGGGAGGGGACGCAATATCGATTGAGAGGAGTTTGAAGTGCCAGTCACAATACAACGATATCGTGTCGTGCCACGATCGATCTTTTGGGCGCCGCGACTAATACCAGGCCCATTATCAGGTAAACAACCTGAAACACTGATGAAGGAATTGCTCGCTATTTGCAAACCATTCCGAATGGCAATACCCCTTCCTTACGTTTTGATAATCGCAAATGTTCTTCGTATCGTCGAGCTTAACGATTTATTGTGCGACTTTCATCATTTTTTCGGTATGGACGTCATTTAGAGATGTAGTTTGTTCCAAACCCTCCCGATTTTGAGATGGTATTGTGTAGGAACTATACTATGAAAGCTATCACCACCACAGGCCCTCTTCTCACGGTTCGACCTGAAATCTGAAAAGCTCGTGTACCTGAGCAGAACGATAAAAAATCGTTACAGTGTGACCGGCCCTTGTGTGCCATTTAACTTCCCAGTTGTATATATACTTACCACAAATTAAACCCACTCATGATTTTACATACTGGGGTTTATGGTGCTTTTCGCCAGTTTAGGAAATGTTCAGACTTGAACAACGTTGTGGCACTGTCAATTTTATACAGGCCACCCGGTTAGGTTCTTAGGACAAGCAGTCTTGCAAGCGCGGGCGCTCATGTTGAAATGACGCGGAGACCGAGCCGGAGGACCTAGCTCGTGGATATGCTAGCAGTAGCCTACCATGTGTTCAATGCCGCAGTACCCCGGTATCTAATGTAGAGAACTTGGGAAAGCTTTGATGGCGTTTGCCTGATTTTTTGCCTGGGCCATCATGATCAGCTCCAAGGACGATTCTGTCCGACATGTCCTGTCGGCACTAGACACGGTGAGGGTTGGAGTCGTCTGTCGCGCGAGATGGCCACCTCCGGCACGGTTGGCGAAGCGGTTACTCAGGTAGTAGTCGGTAAGGGCTAGCTGGTTATTAATTTGTTTGGCCTAAAGAGCGGTGATGACGGTTCGAAAGTTTGTCTTCCCCTCTCTCTTTCATCGTGTTCTAGAACACTTTCCAGCAAAACGATATGTGATTACCCCGTTCTTTATTAAGCTTTGATGGCAGTTTTAAAAACATAGTGCAGTCTCTGCGATATCTGGATAGTTGATAGGGTAAGGTAGAGTAAAACAAACAATACCATAGTTTTTTTTCACTGATGTCAAAATAAACAGTTTGGACTAAATCGGAGCAACGGTTGTCGAGATATTGCAATTTTATGATTTTTTTCTATGCCAAGCCTTTCAAAGAATATTAATTCATGAGACAGTAACAGCACCAACTCGATTTCTCAATAGGAGCATCCGCAGTGCCAAGTATTGGAGCAATACTTCAGTTCGTCTCTGCCTGTTTGTTGAGTTGAAATGGACTTGATTGCCCTGCCTCAGTAGATCAGGGAGACACAACGAACAATAGAACCTACCATATTATTGTCAGCACTCCACTGGTGTCACAAGAACAAGTTCGACATATGGCTCGTCGAGACAATGACATTTTACGATTTTGCTTCTTGCTCCGCTCCCTCATGAGTGTATGAGATCAATAATTGAAGAGAGAGGCTTCATGTAGTATGGGCAGTCACTCAGTAAAATTTTACTTAACGTGTTCGAGCACGGATGTCGCTAGAGAGAAGGGGATGTGGTGTCTCACCCCACTATTTGTGAAAAATATGGAATAGTGGTGACCAGGCGGACTTTCTGGGGGGTACCTAGGAACTGAATCCCAGTCATAACAAGTTCTTTTTAAAATAAGGAAAAAGTTTATTTTTAGCTACAAACTTCCAGATAATTGATTGGCACATGTCCCCTCTCAATCAATGTGAGTCCACATCTCCCGCTAAGTTAAAACTGTTACTTCTTGTCGGTCAAAATCCTGATTCATTATCGGTTAGGACGAGTAGTCATACCGGTCAATTTTTATATATTATCAGTTAACAACTCGTTATCGGATAGATATTGAATTCATTAATCAGTTGAGAACTGTTCCTTCATGACGGTCAAGTTGGTGATTCATTATCGGCTAGAAATATTCTACCTCATTATCAGTTGAAGCATGATCCATTATCGGTAAGAAAGTTATTATTAGCGGTCAATTTTATTATCATTATCGGTGTTGATTCATTATCGGTCGAATTTGATACTACTAACCGGTTGATGATTCATTATCGGTTGTTATATAATATCGGCTGTAACAAGGGGGATGATCTGATGAACTTAGGGCAGAGATAAGGCATCCCGAAGCAAGTGCAGCGAGCAATCACATACCCAAGACTCCCAACACGAATACAGAGGCTACGCCCCTTGAACTGACTATGTTTAAGACATAGGAGGCGTGAAACGAGTTGATACTCAAGGGCAGTTTACCGGAGGCGGCGATCCTGGAGGGGGGGGCGCAAAAATTAAAAAAATTAAAAAAATTAAAAAAATTAAAAAGCACCCCCCCCCCCTTCATCATAGGTACCTAGGCTACAATAACTTCCATGCCTAGGTATACAATCAGACATGTACATACATATCTGGGTGTGTTTCTTCTAGCCCTCTATTCTAACTTCTTGCGCCCAGCTATCATGATTATTCTATTGCAGTGCATCAACATCAACGCGCCGGCGCTGATGGCACTTATCAGATTGTGTCGGGATGGGGTGAAAATTTGGTTCCAATTTAATTCTTTTGAGAGGCAGATCTGGATAATTTACTTCAACCTAGAAAAATGTCATGCTCTTTGAAAAATGTTCCTCTCCCTTAGGAAATTCCAACTAAACTGCCGCAATCCGTAGGTTAAACGGAATGTAGTTTCGGATCAGTTTTGCAAATGTTTACATTGCTCTTGGCGACATCGGATCTTCCCGAAGGTACCCCCTTCCCTGTAAAACCCTAGATGTGTGCCTTTTTTTATAACATTTCTTACCCTTGTTTTGCGACCATGGTTCTAACTATTTAATGATTTGTTTGAAAAGAGACGGGCACATGGCAATGCAAAAATGCGATTCAGTTGCTCTAGATGCATCAACTTTTGCTTGGCTTCCACGGGGCTTTCCCCCACTGGACCCAAAACAGGGACCGTTGGTCGTCCCCTGTCCCTCAGGCTTGAGGCGCAATATTTCTGGTAATATTCCTATAGTATGACTCTGGCCAAGCTGAAAGACTGAAATAACTACCGGGTGTGTTACCGGCAGAATGGGGAGGAGGTGGTTGGAAAAAAGGGGCGAATCGGGAAGTGAGTTGGCGAGAAAATTAGAGGGAAAGTGAAATGCATTTCTAGCCATCCCCATTTGGAGGTGGAAAGAGCAGATCAATACTTAGGAGACTGGCTCTTCAAAGACAATCAAAGACAAACACATCGTTTTTACTTGTCAGTAATGACTGAGGCAACTATGACCACGCTGAGCAAGTGATACTTAGCGATTTTGTCCACCTTCCGATGTATTGGAATCGGGGTCATGGCCCTCATTTTATAAATAGTTACCTGGATCGCTTCTGTAGGCATGTTCAGCCATTTCATTAAATATAGTGGCGGGGGCATTGCCACCTGAAGGTCATCTCGCACAAAATAGAAGGACACCAGTGGGGGCTGTTTTTATGGCAATACCCCTCCCCCCCCCCCCTCCTTCTCCTCCCTCTAACCTGCAATCGCTACTCATTACTTGCCAACTTTTGTAACATGTTCCTGTAGAACTCAATATTTCCAAAAAGGTCACACCAAACGTACTTTGGATTCGGTTAAGAATGATGTCAACATTGATCAGATCCGACCAACGTGGGGATTCCCAGCACAGCCGAATTCAGAGTAACGTCCTTTTCAAAGGTATGGCTTCATTGCAAGTGGCTTGACCCTATATAGCAACGGGAAACTAATGTTGCCATGTTTGTGGTTAACTGGATAAATCACTGTTGGTTGAAGTTCATTGAAAATCTCCCCGACGTGACGACGAGTAGTAGGCCTACCGGGGTACGTAGTTGGCCTAATAGGTCAAAATGTTGGCGGGTTGCTATGTTAGTCAGAGATTAGAGTAACCCGCATACCGCACCCGTATACAAGGGAGTGGGTTGTTAGCATGTACTTATCAACAAAATAGATTGCTTTAATTCGCAGTACGCAATGAATAAATTGGAATATCAATCATAATATCGATGATATTAGCAATCCAACAATACTGAGATTGAGGATGTAATAATAATAATAATAATATAATAATAATATAATAATAATAATAATAATAATAATATAATAATAATAATATAATAATAATAATAATAATAATAATTAATAATAATAATAATATAATAATAATATGAATATGAATACTAGGAATAATAATGATGATGATGATGATACGGTATAAAAAATAACATATATAGTTGAGCGTGCGTGCAGCTTGCTCTAGCGCTGCTGTTGTATGATTATGTTGGAGTGAAAACGCGACAATCCGTAATGATAAATGGATTGATTCTGTGATTAAACAGGCTAGCCATATTCTGGGTGAGAATCACCCCATATGGAGATTATCCATATTTTAGTGTCGACAATGCGCCATCCATCCTCCTTCGAATATTTTCTCGTCAGGCTCCTTATCATATCTGGATCAGTTCAAATCTCAACGAAAGTTCATGGGGATTCTGAGAAGAAACTTTCCTCCATTATAAAGAACAAACCTCGTACGTCTTTCACTTATGTTAGAGGTAGGCAGAGAGTCGAAGACAGCATAGGTCCATTGGTAGATTCCTCGGGGTCCGTCAGCGATATTCAGGATATGTCCAGTGTTCTCAACAGTTATTTCTCTTCAGTTCCCACTCAATGAACCTTGATAAAATTTGATGACCTCGTTGTTAGTGTGCCCCCTAATAGCATCAATGATGTGGTTTGTACGCCGAACTTATTTAAGGAGAGACTGCAGAAACTTAAAGATGGATTGTCGTCAATTAAAATGATTCTTGTAAACAATATACTGCACCCATTAATTTAAATAAATTGAAACCAAATTGTATATTACACGCATTTTTTCCGTCCAAATAAAGTTGATATAATAATAAGGTAGAAAAGTATCGCTTCAAATTTACATATAAGACCCCAATTACGATATTTTGTCGTGACGTCATGCAAAATTCGCCGTCGCTTGTTCGCTGGACGATAGCAGACGACAATCCATCTTTAAGACTTTAAGCGCTTTGGTACCGGACGGTGTTTCACCCATTCCTTCTAAAGTCTTGGCTGACGCGATGTCCGTTCCGGTTTGCTCTCATCTTCAATGATCTCTGAAAGGTGTGGTTCGCCTATTTTTAAGAAAGGGAATCGTTTTTGACAAGTGCCTCATAAGCATCCACTTTTTCAAATCGGAGAGTTTGGGTATTACTGGCAATGCCCTGAAGTGAATTCGAGAGTGGTCTCACGAGTGTTCCAGCTCAAGCTAATATTGTGAGGCTTTGCGTAGCGTTCATTCAGAATGTTTACATACAGTTCTCACACACATGTACTGTACTCTGCCATGCGCCTGATGCAGCCCAATGTTACTGCGACGTACTGGGAAACACAGAGTCAGCCATTGCGGATACCGATCATTTCTTACATTTGATACCTTAGGGTCTTCAGTGAACGTAGGTCTACTCCCTCTACCTGTCTAACTATATCAATGGAAGATTGCGTGTATATAATGGGTCGGTTTTTAGTTCAAAACTGCATTCAGAAGCCTGGAGCACCAGATTTGCACTGTCGCAATTAGAATGTCACGTTTAAACGAAGGTCGGTGTTCACTCAAGCAGCAACAGCGTCCTGTCCCAGGAAAGTTTCATGTAAAATTTGTAGCATACAGCAATAAAACGTTTCTTTTTCTTTTTTTCTCCTTCGAATGCAACACAATATGTCAGCACCAACATCGGCGAATTGGATCACGTAGATACTGAGACAGCTTCCCACACTAAAACTCAAGCTGGCTCGTCTGCGATGCCATGGCTTATTATCGAAAAGTTGGCTAACCTGTGAACGAATTCCTTTACAAGTTTTTTTTTTTTTTTTTTAAACTAATATGTAGTTAAGATGTCTACTGCCAAATATCGAGTTATTTACCTCAACTACTATCGTAAAGTTGATGATGGTTGATGGATTGAAATTGTGCTCATTTCGACCACATTCATGCATTTCGTTACTTACGTTTGCTGAACCTGTGGTCATGAGAGTGAGATTCGTCGCTATTTTAGAGAGCATCCCCACATCCAAGTCGATGACTCGTAAATGAACGTTAAAAAATAACATCGCGAGAGTTGAACCGTATCGGGCCAAAACAACTCGTATTTTTTGGAACCTCGTGAACAATTTGAACAGCGCCTCCATTTTCCCGACAGTAGTTGAGTAAATAAAAAGATATGTTCTGGAGGGCACTACGAAGAGCATAATTTGTGCTGGTGTTTGTGTTTTGGTGGTGTTTCGATGAGGAATTAGTTTTTTGATAGTTAGATTAGATAGATTAGATTTTCGTAGTTGCCCACTGGACGACCCATTGTGTCCGGGTGGGCACACTTATTGAACGGATTTCGTGTGGGCAATCCACAACCACTAATGCAGCTACCTGGAAACTTGTTCCAATAAACGATCTTTTGGTTTCCTTCGACCACGTCCTCTTATCCTGGAGTCGATGGGCACCTCTGAACAGGAATGGCCCCTATTGAATACATGTAACCATTTCTGACACATTGCGCAGGCCAGGAAGTAGGCCCATTGCAAATACACGTCTGAAGCTACGAGCTTCCACAGGCCATATACTGTGATACGTTCAGTCTGGATCAAATGTGAGACCAGTTCGTTGAAATCAGCTGTATCTAACCGATTCAAGTAGTTTTAACAGTAGAAAAAGGAACTGCCTACAAAGTGATCAGGTGCTCCCTTTTTTTAGGTTTTATGCAGTGTTATAAACCATGCTTGCTAGTTCTCTTCTAGAATTGACAGTTAAAAGGCCTTGAGGAGTGGACTTGTCTGTGGAGGGTGGGCCCCAGAATCCCCCACAATTCCAAGCAGCCCCGCCAACATGCAGGCACCACCAATGACAGCTGATGGCTTGACGTATGTTCTCCTGTGCTTCTGAAGATTTAATACCCAGTGTAACACCAAATTTCACTAACTACCTCAGGTGGCATGAAATTCTCCTGTCTTGTAAGTGTGGGGGATTCGGGTCATGCACTATTCCCTCAGCATTTGAGATTTAGTCAGGGTTATAAATAGGCAAATAGAATTGACAGTTCCTAAGGTTTGGTTTTCGTGACTCCAAAGCAAAAGACCACTGCTGTGGGTCCAATACAATACATTCAGTGGAACTACTTGAAGCCCCTGAGGAGTGGACTTACTGTGGAGGGTGGCCTCAAGAATGTCCCCCCCCCCCACACCCAATTCCAAGCAGCCCCCCCCCCCAACCTGCCGGGAAAACCAACGACACTGATGGTTTGATGCTTTTCCTACAGCATTGTCCTGTGAGGACCTGTAACAAAAGATTTTGATGACTTCACTTGGCATGGATTCCTCCTGTTTTTGCACCCAACTTGCTCCACTTCTCAACATTTCAGTTTGATTCGAGTTTATAAACCATACCTGCCATATTGAATAACGCTAACCTCTAATTAACAATTTAACTTCAACCTGAACAAAGAACAAGAAACAGAATTCAAGTCTATACAATACGAGCTGCCAAAAAGGGAACACCTTGCTGGAGATACACTTCAATTGGAATGAACGTCGTTGAATTATATGCCAATATACTGACCGACCTGGAGGGGGTAAGGCTAAGAATTCCTACGGAGATCACGATATTCCGTTACTTTGGTATTCGAATCTTCATGTGCAAACACAACTGTTGTATCCGAACGATAGTGCTTAGCAATTTTCACTAGTAGGACGCCTTCATTTCACCTGTCAGGTATAAATATAACTTATTGGTGTTTCAAATTGAAATCAATTAATAACTCGTTGATTGCTCATTACTTTTAGTGCGATACCTAAATTAGTGAGCCTCCCTCTTTACTCCCGTATCGCTTCCTCTCCTCTGTCTCTCTCTCCCCCTCTCTCCATCTTAATCTACCTCTTCCCTGTGTAAGTACCGGACCAGCTATTACAGGCATCGCTCTATACCTGTCACAAGAAGCTGAAGTATAGTGGTCCGGTTAGGTATTTCCCATTCCGAATAGTATTTCACGTTCAATGTTTGAGTAGCTGTTCCTCATACACTGAACATCTCGGAGGAGATAAAGACGAAATTATCTTCATAGCTCTATCATTACGACCTATTCTCAAACTGTAACAACTCTTACCAATCTCATCGGATGTTATTGTTGATAAGTGTGGGATCTGAAACTTTTGTGGGCTCAATAGAAGGTTTTGCCCACTGTACGTCTAATGTCGAGCTACCAGTGTACCCCTATGACCTATGACAGAATAACATTATTAACTCATTAACTTTACAGTAACCGTGAAAAGTCTCATACGAACGAGTACCTGTTTCCCAGTGTACTTACCGCTGTGAATGACTCTTGCGGTTTATAAAATTACTTAGCAAATGTATTTTTTGTTATCAAACTTGTTTAGCAACTGACAGCCGAGTCGCCAGACTTTTAGCCCCAGGTGGGGATGGAGACTAAGGAAAAAGTGATTCCACATGGGGAATACGCCGGGACCTTAGTGGTCGCTGGCTCCTCACCTCTGAGACAGTCTTGAATAATTGAAGGCCGATATGTCATGCCATGCTACATTTGCTATCTTCTGCAGCAGTAAGCTTAGTTTCAGGACCCGAGGGCGCACCTGAAGGCTCAGCAGTTACGTAATCCGCGTTCAGATAATTTCGGAACACCACTTATTTATGGTTCAGTAACTACCGTTAAAGGAGATATGATCATGAATGGTAATTACTGTTCGAGCCATCCACGTGTCAGTTGCAACTCATATAACTTATGGAAAACAAGACGTTCCATTTAATTGTCAAATAGCTGATGAGCTTTTAAATACAACCCGAGGACCTCACTGTTGTTCATTTTACTACCGTTATATTTGTACTTGGGTTCCAAACCACACTTTATTATTGGACTGACTCATACTTAATTCTCGGGAACAAAGTGAGTCATTCAACTTCTCTTGACAACTCTGGAGTATTTTGGTAATGTCCTTACACTCAAACTCGGTGATTTGTGCACACTCATCGTATAGGCGCACGACTGCATTTCTAAATTTAATCATTCGTCTACATCCCGGAAAGCAACGGTGATCTTTTGATACAATGAACTACTACGCCCTTTTTCAACGAAACGGTAGTTTTATCGCTTCTCTGAGATTTGATTACCTCGCTGATTCAGACATGACATGGTGTTCAGCTGTTTATTCAGATCGGGGTCGTGTTCGTCTCTGATGTCATCATGGGAACCATGGCAGTCACCTAAATACTCTGAGAAATATTTCAATTATCTTTTGGGTACCGTATCATCCGTTACCCCAAGCAAAAACATTCCGACTTGCTTTCTGTTGTCAAATAGTCTCAAGCCGGAAGGAGAGAGGAAGTTGTTCTTTTCAAAGTTCACTGTGTCACTTCCGCTGCCTGCAACAGTACCTGGGCAGTTTGCAAGCAACCACAAGCAGGGTCAAACATAGACTAGTCCATGTATAATTGATACAGACTTCCCCAGTAAGGCGGCGGTTGAATGGCACGTGTTTGTAGTCACATCAGTTTGCAATATTATTGCAGATGTTGCAAGGCGCCTGGTCAACTCACATCGGGAAAAAACCTGCTTGAAATGTATAGTAAGGATGTCCCACCCCTAACAATAGTGTCCAGAAATCAAAACTCGATCTTTTAAAAAAAAAAGTTGTTATTATGCTGCTATGACGAATGGTGTAACTGTGTCCTGTGCAATCCTTGTAACAGCTTTCGTTTCATCAATATGACACGAATCGGCGAATAGCCGACACGGTTAAAAAAAAACCACTTTCAGTATCTAAATTTTATTATTGCGTTTCACGACTGCCATAAGTACACCGAAGAAGCAGTATCAGTTGTACTCGACGAACGTTTGAACACATTGAACGACACACGGAATCATGCAGTGATTGCGTTATTTGAAGATAGTTGTGTTTGCTCTCTGTTATGCCTTTCAGAATTCATGTTACTATGGGCGCTTCCTCCAACAGGAAATATTTTATAGTGTCAGTAACTGCTATAAATGCAAGGTAGAAACTCCTACAACTCTGTTCTATTTATCTAAATAAAAACCCCATACAGTGTTAGTCCACAGTGCTTCCACAGTAAATATTTCATAGATACTAGTATATGCTAGGCAGATGCCCTTCGGCTATGGAGACTTCCTTAGGATCATAAATAGTCATGTAGCTATGTATGTAGTCATGTAGCGATGGACGCTTCCACAGGAAAAAAATCATAGAGACTGCTATGAATGCGAAAACTCCTACTAATATGCGAACTTCTCAAGAAATCATTAGAGTTTCAGTTCATTGTACCCCCCCCAAAAAATCAAGTTTAGGTGACAAGTTCAAATAATTACGGACGGATAAGGACCAAATTCATGCTTTGAGCCTGATACAATGTTCGATGTTGATCAATGGGACCTATCAGATGGGGAGCTTCGTCTTAACACTACCACACAGGTTTGTCTACTTCTGATCCTTATTGTTCAGATGGCTTTGACAGCCTGACGTGCTGTTTTTATTAGAAGATGAAAGCATATGCAACGGAAAACAAAAGGGCAGGGATCGTTCCCATAAGTATGGAGGTTTACGTGATTGACGTACTTGGAAATATACAGGAGCGGATTTCTGAGACATGAGAAATTTGGAAGAAAGGCTCAAAATTTGCTTGTAATTATACGGACCAATGATGCTTGGCCAAATTGAAGGAATAAACATCGATTTATGCCTTCAAAAAACGCTTCTTGAAATATAAATTCTGAAAATTATGCCAATTTTAGAAGAGACGATGTTACTGCCATACGGTGCGCGGAAATGAAGTTCTTCATTCTGGGGAAGTCTGTTTAAAACAAGTTTCGTTTATGTGCCCTACGCGTAAACAAAACCGGACGGTGAGCCGAATTGTACGGAATAAACATTGATCAGTTCCTTCAAGAAAGTTTCTTGAAATACAAAAATCGGGAATTTATCGACGATTTTGGGATGTTGCTTACTGCCATATGACCCCAGAAGTGACGTTTCCTGCAATCGGGGGGGTCTGTATGGGTCTGTAAAACGAAAATTTTTCTGTTGGCTACGCGCCAATCCATAGTGGCGCTACGCTTAGATGGTACTACCCTCTAGTCCCCCCCCCCTCCCCAATATTTATCACAGATCGCCGCCCCTGCAAACATTGATCGGATCAAAGTGCTCTTCACCTCAGGTGTGGGGGTTTACTCGGAATAGTATGCATTTCAAAGTCAAGATTAACTAGGGTTCGGGGGTCGAGGGCCTTCCATCCCCCTACGGGAAACACGGAAAATGTCCACTGGTTCAAAAATATTACATAGCTCAAATTAACCGAGATTGCTATTGGCCCCTGTCCTCACACCCTGTGAAAACAAGCGTAATGGTTCAAATAGTCTCCAATATGTGGTATATACTGATTACTAGGTGCATCTGGGCTGGCGCCGGTGGCTCGGGCCACTCGATATGTGTATGCCACCCCCAGGTCCTAAATTTCTGGCTAGCCCCTGTGTCAGTAATGACAATAAATGCAAGGCGAAAACTCAAACCACACCTCCTCAAGAAATTATTCACAGTGTCATGTTGCCATTTTACTTCTGAATAAAACCTCATGCAGCGTTGGCATATGAGTGACTTTACAGGAATATTTCTTAGAGACTGCTGTTTATGTATGGGACAGCTTTTGGAACGTATGATGCATTATAGAGGCATGTTGCCATTAACACCTCATCTTCATTTATCATACATGTTTGAATAGTGACATTTGAGAAAAGGAACGGAATGCAGAACCCAACGTCCATTGAAACAAGAGACATTATTTGCGAGTTGTCATTGCTGTAGTAAGTTTATGAGGTCATTATGAAAATTTCTATGAAAAATAATCAATCTAGAAATAAGTGTGGTTCACTTACCTGACTTTCCTTTTGACGGAGAAAATCAGGTTTGGTGCGACTATGAATGCTTGAAATTAATTACAAATCATTAATTTGCAAGAAAATTTCCAAAGTGGTTGTTTCAATTTGTTTATTTTCTCATTTTGAGCAGTTTTGCAACTTTTCGAAAGTCTTTGAGACGGTGTGATATATACTAGTTCTTAAAGAGGACATTGTTTTTAAAGATGAATAAGCGCGATCCTTCACGGCAATTTTCGTCGGATCAATACTTCCGTTTGATACGGAATATAGCTGATAAATCACATTTCCCCATTTTCATTTCACTTTCCCGAACTCCCACTAGCTTACGATATTTTATTCCAAGCCATTCTAGCAAGTAGTTGCTAGACTTTTTCTGGTTCATAATACGAATCATCCATTACAGATAGGTCTTTCGAGGTGGGCGTCGTGTTTGCTGTTTGTAACAATAATGTTGGTCAACAATCTCCCAATCACCGATTGGTCTCTGGAATGACTAATTGTATTGAATCCATTGTCAGGTAAACCACCGATTAGGTGAAGGAACGCTCCGGTGTCCTCCAAGCGATTGCCTCACTTCGAGTGGTTCCAACTCAGATCCGCAATTGTTCCACTCCAAATGACAATTTTGGCGTGATTGACAATAGAATTCTAATGCCAAATTGGTTGTTATTCTACCCTTCTCCCGGACCCAAGTACTATTCCGCTTACCTTTGATATCAGAAAAGTGGCGGTATTCGCCATAAAATAATCTCATGTATGATCTTTGAACAATTTTGACATGGTCAGTTTCAATTCAGCTTCCGAACATTGTCACATACAGTTTTTTTTTTTTTTTTTTTTTTTTGGGGGGGGGGGAGGGGAGCGGATTAATGTTTGCATTCAACTTGTTATCAATAGCGTCCCGGGTCGGTTGATGCCTCCATCGTGGAGGAAAAGCCATAAATCATTGGGAGCGTTACCGACGGTGCGCCAACGGAAAGAGAGAGAACATGCAAAATGCTGGGCGCTCTCCTCGCGATGGAACAGTGAAAATAAGGGTGCTGCAATTTTTTTCATTATCAGTGTTTAATATTACACTGATTCGAAACAGCGTGCACAAGGACATAGAAAACCGGGGTTAACCATGCGCGTATGTAGGATTTTGTCGACCAGGGGCGCGGGACGCCACTATCTAAGTGGAAGCGCATCCATCGGTTGGCGCGGATGACTGTGTTAGGAAAATTGAGTTTTTAACACCTCCCGATGCCGGAAAAGGCCATGGGCGGGCCTGAGAGGGGGACCCGTTATAATCAACACCATCGGTTGTTTTTGAAAAAAAAAGTGCCTTCTCGGGGTGGAATTACCTGGAAACAAAAATCATCTTTGCTGTACTCTTCTGGAAATATTGAATCTATATGTGGGGGTTGGGTTTTCCTTCTCCACATACAAATTCACACATATATAAACAAACAAACGCCATACGAGTGACAGAATTAATTCCTTGACCCGCTCAGGACTGATACAGTATGTGCCCGACACTGAATGAAACGCTCATTTATGGTCACTGAGTGATCACAGTGCCGTAATGTGATCATTTATCAGTGTGAGACGGTTCTGATCTTATTTTAATAATGTTATCTTGTGTAATCTTTAAGAACCAGAGGAAAATGAATGCGACAATCGGTTCATGTTTGAATAAGTGGAGTGTAAGTGTATGTGCATTCTTCTCCTTATAAATGACACATTGATGCACATTCAATACGGCCGTTTATCTTTCAGTCGGACCAGGAAGGCGGCAAGAGACTTCGGCATGGCGGCTGCAGCTGGAACTGCGCACCAGGCATGATTTCCGTGCCAGGAGCAGTGGCACCGTTCGCAAACTTTGTGAAATGTGGGAGATGATTTGCTGGGTATCTAAACGGAACCCAAATCATTGCTTGGCACGAATGTGAGAAAGTTTCCGAGAGAATAGGTCACTCAGATTGCAGAAATAGTACATTCGGTGACTTGCCAGTGGCGTCGCTAGGGTTTTCAGTGGGGGCGCTAGGCATGAAATAGTGAACTTGTGATATTATCCGAATAAAAACAATACGCAAATCTGAAAAAGTTGCCTAAAGCCTTCAAGTACGAAGTAACCATCATTTTTTTGGGCACTGAGTAGATATTTGGGGGGTGTAACACATTCCAAATTTGGCTCTTATTTCTCCCATTCTCCGCCCGTAGTCGCGCTATTGAACTATCGATCTCAACTTGATTGATGTACTGCCTAGAATGCCAACAATGGTGTGCCCTAATTTGGTTCTTACTTGGTTTGTAATGCCACCGACTGTAATGTCTTGATATTGGAAAGAGTGGGAGGGGGGGGGGGGGGAATTTATGACGCCCCCCCCCCCCCCCCCCCCCCCCCCCCGCCCCCCCCCCCCCCTGGCCATCCAAACAGAGCACCACCGCGGCTGATGCGGAACGTAATAAGGGTTTTTATTAGGGCAGGGGGTGTATAGTAGAACCGCGCCTGATAAAGGGGTTTCGAGTTGGTTGAGAGGGTTTGTAACGTTGTAACTATTCCAGCTGATTCTTTCTGCAGGCTCGGCGGCTTCTGGAGCAGATTATGGTCCATCTTTTGACAAAGTTGTCAACATAAATTTTTCGAAATTGAGTTCAACTCATGACCTCATAGCAGGTATGTGGCGTATCACCGAAACATCATTAGACACCCAATGATTTCCCTATAAGCCTGAGTGGGTGGTGAGGGGCAGAGAGGTGGCTTCAGGACTCGATCCAATATTTTATCATCCTGCATACCCGGACGCTGATGATGATAACACTGATTGGACCCAGCGGGGGGGGGGGGGGTCAGTGCTAAAATCGTGGGGGACATCTTAGGACACCGGTTGATTGCGTATATTGACTCACGTAGCCTACTTCACTTGGCCAGTTTGGTTTCTCTCGTATTTTTTCTACCACCCCTTCCCTATATCATTCCTCCTCCCTTCCTCTTTTTCTTTTACCTTCTTCCTTTCCTCTCTTTTCTCTCTCTCTCCCTCTTTTTCTCTTTCTTTTTCTCCTCCGCTCCTGTTTCTTTTTTGCTCTTTTTCTTTGTTCCTCCTTCTCTTCACCGGAGGGGGGGGGGGAGGGGGGGGGCCGCCAACCCCCCCCCCCTGGCTACTCGCCTGTTAACACCACAAGCGCCCCAAGTGAAGATTGTGCGCCCTCTCTTTTCGAGCGAGAAAACCCCTTTCCATTCCTCATTTTTATGGAGCGAAGCGAAAAAATTCAAAATCAAAAGAGCGGATGTTTAGGTGCACAATTATATTGAAACTATGTTTGGTGGAGGGGGGTGGATAATTATGGTGTGACTAATTGAGCAAAACGCCCACCATCGGCTGGGCGGAGCACAAGGGAAACTCTTAAAAAGCGTTTATGTCATTCGTCTAATTTGAGTATCTATGATTTTCTAGCAGCACATGGACAAGATTTGAGGATAGATTGATCGTATGACCCCTAGTGCCTAAATCCTCGTAAAGCTGCCTCCCAAAAAAATCCATCAGATGTAACAAAATGCAACATTATTTTCAAAATGGAGTGTGTGTGTTCAGGGGGCTATATTGAACTGAATTGCATCTGAGGCTACCTGAAAATGGAAAGAATTTCCCAAGGATTCCACCTACACTTTCCCCCTCCCCAGGTCAGTGACCCTAATGACCCCACTCCTCACCCAAAAAGCAAACGCCATAAGTAAGTGAAGGTTCGTTAGTGACTTGTTGTTTAGGATACTGTGTCAGTTAGCTCTGAATAGCATGCGTAGCTTCACTAATTCATTAGAAATGAAGGTGGTGGATAGCCGCGAAACCTCTACGTGACAAAATTAGGCACATGAAAGTACTAAAACAGGGCTTACACGGAAGGGCGTGACCTAAATCGCAGCCGCATTGGACGCAAACGTCAGACCTGCATTGAAAGGAAACTACCAGTGAAAACACTGGATATTTGAACACGACCAAGAAAGATCACCCCGAATCCGAAGCAAATAATCAAACAAGAAATAATGGGAACCCGAGAGAGGGAACAGGGGAAAAGATGTGAGTGTCGACAACGGTTGTAAATCCCGAGCGCGCTGGATTCGTGAAACCGGACATGGACCTCTGCACTAAAGAGAGATAAATAAAAACATCTACCAGATACAAAAGTGAGTTGTCAGCATTACACACGACTCACTAAGAGATGGTACGAGTCGTTCATACCAGACTTCCAGAAAAACAAGGAACACATCGATTTCTTCCATATAGAGATCCGGCCAAGTGGAATGAATGATTAACAATTCTTTGTTCAAATATGACTCACTATTACAAAGCGAGTGAAAACAACTACGATATGTTTGCAGAGTTTGTCGCGAAAGCAAGTACATTTCAAGCGATTTTTATTGCTCGTAAAAAAATGGTTTGAAGGCAGAGAGTGATCTGGCGGCAAATGCGGAAGCTGAGAAACGGAAAATTATGATACGGGATTAGAGGGATAATCGGAGAATATTACATTCGCAAATGACTGGCGATCCCATCACTCAATGCTTCGTACACTCTTGCAAATACTGTGGAGATTTGCACAGCACTGTGTAACTAGCAGACCTATCTCAGTGTTGTGTAATAAAATACCACGAACACGGTGGGAAGGGTTGTGCAGAAAGTACACAAATTGTTTGCAGATGATACGCAAGATGGGTAATTTCTTTACACGATTACCGGGGATAGGTGTGTTAGTTACACATACTTTTTAAGAGTGTGTGTTTGTATCAGGCCTACATAGTTTCACGTTGGACCTTAACGAAAGATTATTTACGATAGAGCAACTGCCTGCCTGATATTCGAAAATCGTCATCGGCTGAAATTCGGTTTGTGGGTGTGATTCATAGGCGTTATTTTTCAAACATATAAGATTTAATGACAATGTACATAAGCTGCTATGTTAACTGAAATATTCACATTCTCGTCATTTGTAGTCAACAGGTTGGCAGTCCTAAGCAATATAGTTCTGATACTGTATATAGTTCACTAGGCAGTAAATGTAGATGAGCCAGACTCATGAGTAAGCCATGACTCCTGCACTACAGTAAGACAATTTATACGTAAACATGACCCACACCATCCCGTTCCAGTTACTACAGGCAAAAGGAAACACTAACCCCATAATCTGGTGATTGAAGCCCGATCGAATATGACGGAAACCAATAAGTGGCAGCAGGGGATGCCAAAATGGGGAGAAAAAAAAGCTGATCACTCGTTATTGATTATAGAAATATCATCAATATTGAGACAACGTGGTGAAAAGCTGCCAAATTTTCAAATCCCGTGCTGTGCCTCTCGTCCCTCGTTTAAGTTGGCTACCAAGTTGTGAGTGTGCCGAACAGCACCATGCCTTCTCTACTCTACAGAATAACGAATCTCTAGAACCGAGCTGGCCACCCCAAGCGCATTAGTTCTATTTCTTGCAGAGTTAATTTCCTTTTTAGCTTCCTCTAGTTACGGTGCGCTGCCTATCAAATTCGATTCATTTACTGTAATTCTCCCCCAGTTCTCTACATCCAACTGCAGATATCGCAAAATGCCTTTGCCCTTTGCAACGTACACCCAATTGTAAGCTTCAGCCACTGGCCTAATGACTTTCGAGATAGAGTTAGGTTCCTACGTACAGTAACTGGCCGTGTGAAACTGAAGGGGCGAGGCATAGAAATGAGCTAGATGTACCGAAGCAGGTAGTCAACTATTCAATCACACGGTCATGCTTTGGGATATCTGAGCGGCACGCGCCACCATCAGTTGGTGTGACGAAGTACAGAAACCATTTCAGACATTTTCAGATCACAGAGAGGCGTTCCAGATGCAAAAGGGCATTAAAAATATCGTCCGCCTGTATGGCGCATTTACCTATCATGTTCATACATGCATATCGGACAAATGAGGGGGTCAGGAGTTGGGGGAGGGGGAGGGCTCAGGAGAAGTTGGAGGCTGCAAGGCTCCATAGCTCCCCGTAAAGCCGTGCCTGGCCACTTTCTTACATGGTCAGCATTACGAATAGAGGTTACACAGCTGTGAATCACCACCTACCCTTTCCAACCAACATCTACAAAAATACATTACATTACATTTAAAATATTGATGTATTCCTCATACCGCCGAGTTCATGAACGACGCAATCAGTTATAACAACGCCAGTTAAGTCCCCAAGTAGTATTCAACTGATGAATAGAAGTTCCAAAAATAAAAGCAGGTCATACCTTCGTGTTTTCATTTAAACAGTCTGAACTGGTATGGAAATGAAACTTAATTGTCAACAACTGTATCCTGGGGGAGAGGAGGCTTCCCCGGCGGGGGCTGCCCCTCCACCACGTCCGCAGGTCAAGGCATCAGCAGTGTACGACAGACGTTTCGAGGCGAAAAGCCCCCCCCCCCCCCTTCAGTACGCCTACAGGGTCCTCTAGTCTTTAGATTGCTCCCGCCAATTGCCTTTGTTGCGGGTTCCTGTGGGAACGAGCTGCCCATTTAGGGATACTATAGCCATGGTGTCACCGTAGCAAAATATGACAGTAGTGAGTTCTAGTACACTAGCAACTATGACCGATCAAAGTGGTTCAAAGGTTGTTTTTATATATTATCTGATCATTACTCTATTTATTGAATGACTTATTGAATGATTTATAGTATATGATTATTAAATGATATTAAATGATATTATATTATCTCTATATTATATTCATATTATATTCATATTATATTATATTATATATATTTATATATCCTCACTATCCCATAGCCCCCCCTCCATATACTCCCAGCTATAGCTCCTATATCTTACATCATGACGAATTAAGCATCATGCGTTTCGCTCAAGTGCACCCAAGAAATGTGCATTCTGAACAGATATGGTATCCAACATTGCAAACTGGTCTGGCGGCTCAGGTGAATAGTGAGCAAGGCTGAACAATATCAGGTGGTGTTTTGCTGCGTCTTACGACAATCTACGCTCACTGGCATGGAATGATGGTTTGAAGATTCTCCTTCCTTAAACTGTTGAATATTTAAACGACGCGTAAAACTGGCTCTCATCAACTCTACACTTCCACAACGTGTATTTTACCTTCTTGTTTCCGTTCGCTGTTCTAAACTAAACTGTAATTGCATCGATTATTCTGCTTGTAGAGGCTTGCAGCATGGTCGATGAAGCGGTGTATAGTTAGACTATCTTATGATTTGTTCCAACTTTTGCTTTCTGTGCTAGCATTGCTTGTTAGGAGTTTTTTGTGTTTTTTTTTTGTTTTGTTTTTTGTTTTTTTTTTTTTTTTTTTTTTTGTTTTTTTTTGTTGTGGTTTTTTTTTTTTTTTTTTTTTTTTTTTGGCACGAGGTAACAACATGGATCCTGATTGTTCTTGACTCGTAAGCAAAATGAGACTGATATTGGGTCAAGTTCATGCGTGGTCCATAACCTGTTGTTTCTTATAAAATGTTCGTATACTTTGTTAAGTTATTCATTTTTGAGAAGATTATGTCCTCCGAGGTTATGATTGTTTATCATAATGCGATTCAAAGGTCAGTCAGGATAAATTGGACCCCAATCAGCTTGCGTTCATTCATTCGGTATTTCAACCTGCATCCGTATTTTACTAAAGCGTCATATTGGACTCGTGTTCTTAAAAAAAGAAAAAAATTAATAACGTGTGAGGACGCAGTTTACCCCTTCCTGGCAGTCATCAGGCGACTAGACTCACAACAGCAACAACTGTTTGGGTCTTTCTCTGATCGGAAATTGGTTGCCAAGTGATGATCCTTCTACTAAGGCTCCTCGTCACAAAGAGCATCGGGAAATCGATCGCATTACTATATGGGTGGTTGACTTCATATCCCGAGCGTCCTGGGTAAAGAGGCTCCATATGTTTTCTTTCGTTCTCGAAAAGCATGAATTCTCATTCCTCAAGATCAGAGGAATATAAGGCCTGTCCATGACCTGTATGTATGGTGTGTGTGTGTTTGCGTGTGTGTGCGTGACCTTGGCTCGTTAAACCATACCTTGACTCCACCTGGACGGATGAAGCTCAATACTTGGTATGCTGTTCCCTATAATGAGTAGATGGCTCTGTGTTTGGGATCATGTCTGAATAATCTGAGGTTAACAGAGTCCCCCCCAGAGTCGAAAAGAAGAAGCTGACACCTCGTTAAACGATAAGTCCAGAACTCCCAGTTGATCGCTGACGTTTTATACACTGTAGATTTCAAATGAGAAGTACTAAGAAATCTAATGTTTTAGTGTATAACAGGCGTAATGTAGATAGGGGTTGACTAGAGAACAATTGCGTGTACTCAAACCCACAATGCCCCAAGACGCATGTACCAATTATGTGTTAAAAGTTCACGACATGAGGCTAATAAAACAGTTTCAAACATTGGGCCTTTTTAACCCCTTTAACGCCTATTTGACCAAGATGGTCAGTCAGTCAAATAAACATGCTACTCATTTGTCAACATCCCTCGAAGAATGACTATTGAGAGAGGAAAAGGCAATCTCGCACAGTGGGCCCATCGTGCCCCTTTAATGACTATGACGCTGACCTTCACTTGGTTCATATGTTCCGAAGGTCTGTCTATATACATTAGGTTTTTTTTTTGTTTCAAGTTTGGTCAACATCCATAAAAAGACGGTTGCTTCTTTTTACCAGCTGTCATGTTTAATTCTAACAACTTAGAGTTTCAGAGGCCTTTGCTCTTGACCTTCACAGGTCAACATGTCTTCATGGTCAATGAACCTTGTCCCAAGGGCACCAAGACTGACTGTTTTGGGGGTCCTAATATGTTTTTTTTTTTATTTAACAGATGTTTGCTGTTTTCACAAACTCTCACAGCAACTTTTAAAATGATTTCCAGAAAATATAATATACTTTGTAGGAGGATATATTATTTGAATTTCTATACATGGGAGCCTATATTGCCCCCTTTTTTACCTCTGAACCTACCCCCACAAAGTCAACATGTCCCATGGGTCGATAACATTGTTTCCGAGTTGGACAACCAAACCGTCACCGAGTCTACCCCCTCTAATTGTATAGAATGGGGGTCCTTGTTTGGAGAAATGTGGGAATTGTGAAAGGGTCACGTGTATCAGCTCGTTACACAATACCTCGACCCCCAGCTAATTGAAATGAAGCTTATGTTTTTGGTTTGTGGATTCCCCATGATGAGTGAATGATTGCTATGTTCTAGACAGTCCAGGACTAAATATGTAGCAGTCTGAGTGTCCATTTCGATCATGCTGACATTCAAAATGCAGCTTTTCCAACATTAATATCATACCCCTACCTGTTTTATCGTGGAGACCGGGGGTCCGTTTGGTGAAAAAATCACGACAGGTCATTAATAATAATATAATAATAATGAGGACTTGATAGAGCGCTAATGCAAAGCTTCTAGGCGCTTTACAGCAGCAAAAGACACATAGAGCAGACAAAAAGAAAAGAATAATTAACGAAGCGAAAACAGTGAGGGAAACCACAACAAGACCATAACAGGAGGGGAATCATTCAGACAGAAAGTGCTGAGTGAGAAGAGAAAGGACGATACTTGAAAGTAGTTACAGTAGGAGCCAGACGGACAGAGTCAGGAATGGATTACCCCAAGTAGGAGGCGCGCAGAGGCGATTACGTGCGCCGTAAGAACGTGTGGAAGAGCGAACTATTACTTTGAACTGTTGCTGGGAAGTGACCTTAGATATCTGGAAGGAACCTGCAGCTGAACAAGCTCTGAGATGAAACTTGGAGTCATGCAGTTGATTGCTTTTATATACGAGAGAAGATCTTAAAAAACATTCTCTGCCTTACTGGAGCCAGTGAAGCCTGTTTTGCAGTGGAGTGAAATGCTCATGACGAGGAACAAAGATAATAGACGAGCAGCAATGTTCTGTACTCGCTGAAGCCTGGATTTGAATTATAGTGTAATATTGAATTATGGTGAGTGAGTGAATTCACTCTTGCTAGAGCGCATCGCAGGGTTGTGATGCAACCATTATGGTAGGTGAGTAACTTTTAACTTTTTTCTCTAAAACTGATTAATTTCAAATTTGTGTGAACACAAATCTTAAAATCACCACATACCACTCTCTCCTAGCTTCTAGGCAAAAACACCAATATTTCGGATATTATGAGGGAAAAACGTTACTTTGGGCGGAAGTTTTTTGAATATTTTTTGCATATATTTGGGCTTGGGGTGACAAATGGTTTCGAATATGTTACAGGGTTTCGGGCACTCCTCTGCCGTGGACTAGCCCAGTTAGTCCTTTCATCATACAACCTCAACACATCGCGGATTTTCCCCTTAGCCGATTAGGGAGGTGTCAGTCAGACCTCATTTTTGAGAGTGCACATGGCAATTAATTTGATAGAAGACATTTGGGAACTGAAGTGATCAACATGTTCTGGAGACTGGATAATCCCTAGTAATTTTCGTGTAGTTGCCATTCTTGCAGATATGCTTGTTTCCAGACCAGCGATTTAATCAAGGTACCTAAATCTTGCAATCCGGTTAGCCAACATTAAATCGGAAGTGTAAACTGGATGGGGGTGAGATGCTTCGACCAGGTGAATAACACACATCAGAGGTTGACTTTCTCATGATGAAATTGCTGTCACGGTTTCCGATTCGCCGTATACTGGACAGCGTCCCATCATCCACTTGCTCGGACGCCTTGCGCCCACTGCCAAGGTAGTCTCTGAAGTTCCACCAAAGTTCTCTCTTGACGAATTCTAATTTAAAACTCATAGACAAAAAATATATAAAGCCGCTGCAAAACCCCGCTCATTGCTGATATGTGTTCGGTGTTGAACCACTTCCACTAGTCCGCTATGAGAATGAGCTAATAAAACACTGACGTAAATGTTAGGATTTTATATTCTTGAATTTGGTGTTAACCTTTTGGATGGAAGACCCGTAACTGACTTTAGGAAACGGGCAGACAGAGGACCGGCTCACAAGGAGCGGGGGGCACCGTGTGTTTTGGCTATTGACGGGGCAGGGGACAGGGTAGGTCTGCAGAGAGTGGGTAAGGAGGGAGGAAACCATGTGAAAACATTGGTGCTCTGTGGCCCCAATTCCTCACCCCTGCTTGGTTGAAGTACTGCCTTTGCAATGGGCAGTGTGTCCCCCCTATTGAACGCTACCTAACAAGGCTTGTTACAAGTTCATATGGGGCAGTGAGTTTGGTTGTCTCACAGGCGGGAAAAAGATGGGGCCAAGCTCACCAAACTTGTTTCTTCTCAAAGGGCCAATAGTACTTTATTCAGCCAGGAGGCGCCTAACCTAAACAAATGAGGCACTCCTACCAGTTCAATTGGCGTGTTACAGTTTTTACATTATACCTTCATTCACGCCATAGGGAAACGCGTTCTATTCTGTCCAAGGTGAAAGTTTCCCAGCTAAACGATACGTGCTGCATTTCAGGTCGGCATCAGTGTATGAACACGTTACATGAAAACTAGTCTTATCAACCACAAGCTCCGCCGATACCAAAACACTTACTGCTTAGAATCAGTGTGATTGAGGAAAGAGCCGGTGGGGTGGGGGTTGGGGGTGGAGGTACGTTGACGAAATATATCCCAATCTTTTCCGACAGCCAGGTAACAGTGCCGTGCTGGGCGAGGTGGGGTGGGGGTTAGTATCTTTCGGTGGCGACAGTCATATCGTCAACTTCTGTTGAACGATGTCTCTGACATTTTCAGGCTTTTTCTTAAGCCGAGCTGATGTATCAGGTAGGACACTCTGCAGGTACGATACTGGTTTCTACTCCGAGCCTACTCTTCTTTATTTCTGGTTGACGCTTGCCACAATATGCGACCCTTCTAAATATTTCAGTGTTGGTCTATCCGGTTAAAGCCTGCAAGGGAAAGCGACCCCCCCCCCCCCAACCCTCCAACGAGTGGAATACTTGCTCGCATTACTTACTGTCATTAACTATCCGGCCAATGTATGGAAAATTAAGAAAAATTGATTATGTATTGCAGTGCTGTAAAATGGATATGGAATTGTCGCGGGGCATGCAGAAGGAAACGAAACCACATGTAGATAGGTAACCACAAACCCAACGGATCAGCTGCTCCATGATCAATGATAGAAGTGAAACAAAAACGCAGCCATGCGTAGTGATTTCTTGACATTTCTGCCGAATATCATTAGTGGTTTAATGGTATTAGCGGATATTTCGGGGATCACTGAACGCCAACTGTTTCGGTGCCAAGATTTAGAAGGATTCCCCTATGGTGACCTCAAGACTTTGACCCCTAACAGCAAAAAACAAACAGTGTCATCCTTCACCATAGTGCAACCCACATAGACTAATAGATACTTGCATTCATCTAGATACCGTGCTGGTTTTTTTTTTTTGGGGGGGGGGGAGGGCTACTGTGACTTTAATGACATTGAAATTGCACTAATAATTATAATAATAATAATAATAATCATAATATAAATAGGGTCGATATCGAGGAAACGTTTCTAGCTTCCTGGATCATGTCTACCCCTGTGAATATACAGAAGTACTGAAAACGATTGCTTCACCCCAACCTTGACCGACGCCCCCCCTTGTTGCACCTTGCGTACCACGTACATCTGGAAAACCCACATCAACCTTTCGGAAGTGTGGTGTGTAATAGCAGGTGACCGTCACTTCAGACAGGTCAATCCATCGTCTTACCCAAGTAAACTCTGTATGTCCGGACCACGGGCTGCTTCCGCCAAACACTTCATTACAGAGCAGACAGAAACTCGCTCGTTAGGTTTGGTTTGAATGTGGTTAAAAGAGGGAGAACCTGGGGTATATATAGACAAATCTGTCATGTTCTGATCAATTCTACCAGAAGACACAGACGAAGCAACGGCTTCACCCACGGACGGTGAGGTGATACCAGCCACTAAAAGGAAGAGATTCATTAGGAACCAAAGAACTGGACTGACGTTGCCAACCTGTATTAAGGAAACACACCTAAGTGAGGAGGGATGCCTAGCATAGGTTGAAAACAGCCGTTGTACTGATTCGTTCGTTGGATATACCACAGGCCTCCAGGCCGGCTGTTGTTTTCTGCTCTGATTGCAGCCAATTGTATTGTAGAAACTTTCAAGACATTTCCGGATCTTCGCCAGCAGAAAACCTACAGAAAGCACTGGTAAGTTTGAAAATTCGGACATGCGAGATCCAATTTAATAGCCTATATTTATGTTTTCATACTACGGCGAATCGAAGTCAGGAAGTTAGTAACGCCTGATATTGCGAAAGTAAAATGAAAGGAATTATGCAATAAGATAATATTTTCCTAACTTAAAAAATGTGAAAACATCACAATATAATGCTGTGAAAAATGCGATCAGCAGGGTGTAATAATTCTTTTATTGCTAAAACTTACCAGAAAGGAGATTGGCTAATCGCACGAATAACACTAATTTTCGCTACCAACAGAGAAATCAGGACCTTTGTGGTAATCATATGAACAGAGTATTATAGTAGGGTGGCTATAGTGTAATCTAGTATGGAGGTGAAGAGCCTATAACGGGAGGCCAACTATACTAGCGCTATCGGTAATTTGCTTTACTTTAGATATTGAGCCAGACAACTTGTTGAGTTAGTTTCCAATCAGTCCCACTGACTGCGTCAAAAAACCGAGCAATAGAAGTAAAATCCTCGTCGACCATAGTTTTGCGATATGGTTTCTTGGAAGTTTTCATCAGGGCCCTAGTAGAGAAAATACAATTTCGAGTGGATGTATTAGTTGTTCTTCAATATTGCTGTATCCGTATAGGTTCTGCGACTCTATTAGGTTGCGAGGAATAGCTTTCAGCCATTAGCAAGCACAACTTATGCGTAAGGCATTGCTGTTACAAACGCTGGTAAACAGACCTAAAATCACTTTTGGAAGACAGGGGGCGAGTTAGGCTAGGGTTCCGTCGATGATTTGTGCCAAAGTACCATGGACCGGAACAATATTTAAAACAAAAAAAAAAAAAAAATCACATGAGCGCAGACAGGGGAACTGATCGAATATGCTGCATTCGTTTTGTAGATTTAGGCTACACAGGAAACGAAAGTTCATACTCATAAATACTAGCCAACACCGAACATAGCACTGAAGTAAAAACATGTCCCATGCGACATTTGCGCCGCGGTCAATGCTTTCCTCTTTATGAAGCCAAGTAACATCCATAAGCAGAGATGTTGCTGTACAATCACTTCCCATCAGCATACAATTTATCCTCTCAAAAAATGAAAAAAAATATTATAAAAAAAACCAACAAACAAACACGTGGCATCCATCTAGGATAGCCTATGCCTATATTTCATCCACTGTTAATATATACAGAGATTTCAAAGAAATGATTTCGACCGCACAGTACCCTTCAAGTCATAAGGTACGCATTGGCACGCAACCGTACTCTGTTGGCGCGTGGGGCTTCTCACATACGAGAGAGAGAGAGGGGGGGGGGTCGATAACAGAAAATACACCCATGCCCCGGCCCACCCCAAAATGTGAAGGCAATGCATAGATGTAATATAGTGTCTTGGGCGATCATCCATTCAATATTATAACATGTTTGCTTCGCGGGCTACCAATATTGTTTTTGGCGTTTTGGCCAACCACGTGTGGATCAAAAAGCTACTCAAGGATACGATAAACTGTTCTGGAGGGGCCTGATTTTCAATTTTGTAAATAAACGGAGGCGTTGAAAATAGCTTCCGATTTGCCATTTATGAACCCCATTGAACACGATGTTGGTCCCAGTTCTCTTCTTGTATAAAAGAGTGAGAGTGCATATACTGTTCCAAAATAATGGGAAAATAATGAAACGTTGGGAAAGTTTTTTTTGTGATATTCCCAGAACGCAACCTGTATTGGGTAAAAATTGAACCCCAATAACGACTAAACTGCAAATTGTGGAAGGTCACTTTCATGAATAGCTCATACCCGTATTGCGGGGGGAGGCATTCAGGTATCGTCAGGGGTGTTAACTCAAAATCTGAAGGAAAGTACCCCGCCAAATTATGAATCATAAAGTCATATGTGTTGGTTGCAAAATATGTAGGATAGAGTCTTTGTTCCTGCATGGGTCAATCTTATGGGGCGGTCCAAGGTGTCACAGAGTTTTGATCTGTTACAAATATGGGAAGGACGCACTGCCACGTCTTTGTGGTTTTTTATTTACTTGGTATAACAGCAATATCTGCAGAATCCGACTACGTGAGCGAAGAGATGGACAGTAAGCTCGTGAGCGACTTGGTGGACCCAGCGCGTTCGAGGAAACGGTCCGCCAGATGCAGCGCTTCATGCCGGGAGTAGACGAGACTGGTGTACTGGACGAGGCCACGGTAGCCGAATGGCGAAACCCAGATGCGGATTAAACCCGACCCCCAGCGGCGATAGAGACGAGGCGATAGGTGGCCGTCTAAGGAGGTGGTCCCACTCAGGGGGTCGCGGCGCCAAGAACTCTAACTTACAGGGGTGGCGGGATTTATTCCATTACGTCACATCGCGGTTTATTCTGTTGCTGAGATTGACATGCATTACGTATACTCCCCCCTAACCTAGACCAGAATCGAAAACCACGCGAATATGCGAGAAAGGCAAAGGAACAATTGATATCCGTGAATATACCAATAAATAATTGCTTACTTCCATGTCCTGTTGATGTCGGGGTAATCATCGTGATACACTCAACCCGTCCTCCCTAGGTTCCAGACTATCACATGCTTGAACCGTTTCTGGTATTTCCCACGTGGTAGAGCAGAATAATCTCGTTTTTTTTTGTTCTTATTTTCTTTCTCTTCTCACTATGAATGTCCTATATACGTAGGAAGAAATTCATAACTAGACAGTCTGTTCATTGCGGAACACTAATAGACAATGCCCCTCCAACTCAGGCTCGTATCAAACCGTAAAACTACCTGTAGTCAAGGAATTTGGCTACGTAATTTCGAATAATAACATCTGTGACTCCACAATTATGGGAAATTTGGAAGTAATCAGTCATTAGTCATATTTTCCTGCCTGGACAAATGGGTGATCAAGATAACCATCGCTAGGCCCCCAGAGAAATTAGCGGCTCTCCCCAGGTATCGAGAACAGCCCCACAAAGACCTGCTGATATCATCTCGCTTTTCGCTCAGTTTCCTGTTCGTGCTCATTGCTGTGGTATGTGCATATTAGAAGCTTGTTAAACACTGGCCTTATCAACTAGTCGTGCGCCGTAAGGAAATGGACAATGGGTATGGGCAAGGGCGGGTCGATTTGGTTGTTGACGGTTGGGGGGGACGGACAAGATGAATAACCATCTACGCGGAGCGCCACCACGGTTGGCGCGTAGCGTACACGAAAAAAGGGTTTCGTTTGACAGACCCCCTAGATTGCAGGCAACTGCCTTTCCCAGCCTTATGACAGTCACAGCATTCCTAACATTGATAACAAATTTTTTATTTCACAAAGGTTCTCCAAAACTTATCTCCTTAGGGATCAATTTCAAGGTTTTTGCGTTTGGTGCGTACATTCTGAAAATACGATTTCAAGTGAGGTTCCATGTCATTAAATGATCACTCGAATGGGCAATTCCAACCATCACTTACGTTCGCGCGAAGCTCGAAATTTTGCAGGATCCAATTTGACAACGACATTGCACTTAAGCGATAGGCAGGCCTGAGTTTTTTACTCAAAGAAGTAAGGCCCCGTTTTTTATTTCTTTGCGGACCACGGCGCATAGTAGGGCATTTCAGTTGAAGGCCAGACTTGTGGCCAATGATTATAACCATTATAAAACCCGCAACTGCGCGCGAACGCGCAGCGGAAATTTTTACCCTTTTGAGCGTCCATTCAAAAGACAGGCAATCTTTGGATATCAACTTGTCTTCACCAAATGTTTTAATCATGTCTTTGCACGCAACTGTGGCGTTTCCCTCCTGGCCGAACTTCGCATGGCTATTTAATTGGGGTTTTCCACCGCACCGTGTGCCGGCCCTCTTAATATGTGCACCGTGCACGCATCAAAACTTTTTAAAAAAAGAGTCGCACCCATAAATTGATTGCCGAATACTCCTTTCTAAATTTGCGATAGACCATATTTGGCCAAAGCAAATCACAGGTCCCGTTAGGTGGTAGACTAGCCCCGTCGCCCCAGCATTCTTTCCTCAAAGACAACAACGTTTACACTTCTGGCGTTCCATCAAACAGTCAGGCAATATTTGGACTCACTTTGGAACCGTGACGGGCAACACCCCCCGGACAACTACCCCCCCCCCGGACGTCTAACCTACCCTCTGGACAATTCCCACCCGTATAATTCCCACCCGGACAATTATCCCCCGGACAAAGCCACCCGGACAGTAACCAACCGGACAATCACCCCCCGAAGACAAATACCCCCCAGGACACACCTCTCAGACAATACCCCCCCGGACCAATCACCCCTGAAGACAAATACCACACCCAGGACAACAACCTCCCAGCAATTACGCCCCGGACAATCACCCCCGAATACTAATACCCCCGGGGACATCTACCCACCGGACATTTACCCCCCGGGATAATACCCCCGAAGTACGAATCCCCCGGTATAAATACCACACTAGCACAACGGGGAGGGGTCTAGATCCTTGTAGCGTGTCGCCATGGGCAACCTACTCATTTAACCGACCAATCGATCGATCCGGGGGCATAGGCAATAAGTAAAATGTTGACCATCTAGTGGATAGCGCCACTAACGTTGGCGCGACGGCTCAAGAACATTTTAGGACTGAACGACTAGTTCTTTATTGTCGGGAATACAATACCCCATTCGGTATTCACTGTATGTATGGCGTAAGGTCTAAATATTCTAATTTATTTCAACTTCTCTGTGGTCGGAAAGCGAGCAGAATCTACCACGCTATTCTCAGGCACATTCATGGTTTTAGAGTCCAAACCAGTAACCGTGGAAAATATGGACCATCTTGCCCCCAATCGCAAACACTTTCAACAAGCATGGCGCCCTGGCCTTAATATCTTTTCCGTGGGGAGAAATATCCGGGGCCGGAGCATTAAGTCTTCCTCATCATCCCACA
Organism: Sclerodactyla briareus; assembly: GCA_026419785.1. NCBI lineage: Eukaryota > Metazoa > Echinodermata > Holothuroidea > Dendrochirotida > Sclerodactylidae > Sclerodactyla > Sclerodactyla briareus. Next base: position 85,566 of record JAODTK010005555.1, read on the forward strand.
TCAGAGTATCCACGCTGATCACTCATCCATATAATGCACGTCTCTGTTTTGATTTGTATTTCGATCGTCCTTTTGTTTATTGCTTTTCCTGTAATTTGCCAATATGTAAAAATTTAGCTTCCTATATCACGTTCCGTTCCGATTATCCGATGTGTTGTCTCGCCAATTGCAAGTTTCTTACAGGTGGAAGTGCACAATAGGTTATGATTGTTACCACTCTTGATATTTTAATTGGATGATTGATTACAACTTCATAATTATGTAAATCTGTAGGGAGCCTGGATAGAGTCGAGCTATATCGACGATAAATGGGGCCAATATAACCTGGAATATATCGGGCGAGCTAGCGAATACCTTCCGAAAGAACGGGGATCTTAAGGAAGACTGACCGAGAATTTACCGAATACGACAAAGGAATGATTAATTGGGAACAATCTAATATCGCACTCAACACTTATAAACTTAATATAAGAAAACCCCACACGCACACATCGCAAAACAAACACGCACACGCTCACGCCGCAGCAACATAGAGAGTCACAGTCCATCTTGATCTATAACTGTAGGTATGGCGGTCTGACGGAGACCTGTTACTGCGAGGATAATTCACGACCGAGACAGTCTCGACTACTCCTTGCCTTCTCCATCTGACCAGCTTTTTACTCACATTCCCAAACTTGATTGCATAATACATTTAAGTACCGACATCTTTCGATTGAAGAAATAGCGCTATACCCCAACATAACAATTTGCAATGCCGAATCATTCAGGCGCGTCATTCCCACCGTCCGGGGCAACTACAAGCCTACGATCAGTGGGCTACATTCATCGTTTATTAGCTTACGTATGTAACTGGCTCAAAGGTTTTGGCAATCAAGTCCGAATCCAAAGAACATAGTTTCCTTATTATTCCACTAAATTACGTACCTCGTCCGTGTTCTTTGCCCTGAAATCATCAGGCGCGGTTCTACCAAGTGCGTAGGAATCGGGGTGATAACCCCCCCCCCCCCTCCACCCAGTATAATGTGGGGGCGATTTACCCCCCCCCCCTTGCTACTCCTCGGGTACCCCCCCCCCTTCTACCCTCGGGTGTGAAACCCCCTTTTTTATTGTTCACAGTGCACAAATTTCGGCAATAATAAATAATTTTTCCCTCATTAACACACAAATTTACAACGCCCGCCGTGCTTGGCTGTCGGTATTGTAGAGCAATCAATATTGTGTATTGTTATGGTCAGGGTTAGGTAGGAATTAATTTCACGATCAACCAATGCGGAAATAGCTTATGTGTTACAATTGGCAAATTGACTCCAAGCATTTTTTCACGATAGGCTAGTGTAATTCTATAATTCTGCATGGGACTACAATCTCCAATCGCGTCCTGGTTAGTCGCTAGCAGGAAGGCGTTGACCTACGAGAAGGAAGCACCCGCTCCATCTTAGCACTCTCATTCGGACAAAGGAGTTTACCATGGTCCTCACATCTATCTGTTCGATTTCAGTGTGAAAAAATTGTTTGAAAGGTTGTCCTTTTGGCAAAAAAATAAAAGATAATACCGCAGCTGATTAGCACGGTTCAGCCCACGACACCGAAGGTTCCACGAGATCCGAAGGTTCGCTAGCAATAAAATGAAAAAAAAAATGTCGCACGATACCCGAAAGTCCTGAGACTGAAGCGGAAAAGGGTCGCCCGAGACCGAAGGTTTCGCGAGCCGATGTACAGTAAATTCTTGGACAGGCGTATGTTACACTCTGAATTGCAACCTGTCGAAGAATAATTGGGGGGAAGATTGATTTACCTAGAAATCTTATCCACACGAAATTGAAGCCAGTGGTTGGCTTTCAATCGTCACCTAACCGAGTTTAAACCTGATCACATGTACGCTCAGGTATGAGTGAATGTGACAAGCAGATTGCACGAACTATCCTGACTAACGAACGCACGAACGAACGGAGAGACGTTATGACTGTAGAGGCTGCTTACCCTCAGCTGAAAATTACAATGATTAGCTCTAACTGTGGTTGAATGATGCAGTAATGGTATGTGGATGATTTTGGTGATCAGCCACAATACCCGCTATGAGGCGTGAATTGAATTAAATTTCCCTCATAATTGTGGTGCAATCCCTCGTCGAATTATGTGCCATTATCTGGCTCTCATTATTGCCGCCGGCGCTGCAAACCCATTAAAATAGTAACAAACTACGTTACAAAAAAACACCCCGCTTAACACCAACTCGGAACCCATTTATCAGGCGCGGTTGTACTATAGGCTTCCCGACTAATAAAATCCTTAATACATTCGCATCAACAAATCGCATGAACTGCTAAATTTGATATTTTTTTTTCAATGTGTGAAGTTTATTTTAATTTATTATATGAAAAATGGACATCTGGCCCTCACCATTTGGCGTCTACGAACATTCAATTTGAAAAATTGCGCCTAGTAGCCTACGGCTTGGGTAAAACGCACTTTCATTTGTAAAGCTCTTTGGGGGGGGTACACATAAAATGCATATCGGCACTCCCCATTCTGTCCTCTTTACTACCCACTATGAGATCGCTACGCTGGGCGCAGAACCTAATTTGCCGCTTCGCAATTAAGCTCAAATTCGCATGAACATAGAGAGGCCAAGGTGGATTTCATTCGATTTGTAAATTTATTTCTGATTCAGTTATTGAGAATGGCCATCTTGATTTGATACGCTGCGCGGAACCGATGGTGCGCTCCGCTCGGGTAGCTTCGAAATCGTAAGATCAATGGGTGACAAGTTGAATTCAGTTGTTTTTTTTTGGATATTACGAAATAGCTATCTGAAGATCACCACTTGGCATTTGAGAAGACCTAATTTCGAAATTTTGCTACGGCTGCGCGGGCAACTATGGTGCCACTTTCGCATAGATAGTAATAAAGCCGTTTGACATACAGTGCCTAAGATGAAATTCTTTTAATTTCAATTTATTACCTGAAAAGTCCCGCTGTGCTCACCCAGCATCTGATAAGAACCGTGGCTTTGACGTATTCACTAAGCTCAGGCAACTCAGTGGTGTCGCTCTGGTCTTTCATAATAATTTTGTATGGACATACTTTGGTTATATGATTTTTTTTTTTCATTTGAAATTCAGGTCATTGAATGATTTGACACGGAGAAACTTACTTTAAAAAATCCTAGCGCGGGCAATCTGCCCATCTTAACCTCATCATTGGAACCCAGGTTATTGTCCTCTGTTCTGCATAAACTAGAGATGTGTGAAAGAAATTATTGTATCCAGAAGCCTGTCCCAGGGCGTCGGACCGTTTCGAAAAGTGTGGGGTGGGCGGCACATCGAAGCACATGACCATCTAAGCGAATCGTACAAAGAAAAATCTCAGATTTTCATACCTCCAGATCGACGGAAACTCACTTGCCAGCTCAATAGCCCTCCACCCACCTACATGTGTGATTTGAGGACAGACAAAAAAAAAGTGTCATGTGGGCATACTAGACGATTTAACCGAATATCACACATGCTATTTTTTTTACTACCCTTCGGCTACCCTGGCTTTGTTTGCGTGGGATCAGGGGTCTATACGACGGCTTTGTTGGGATCTGAAGGGAAAAGCCATATGCGTAAGGGACCACTCCAATTTAGGAGGGGCAAAATTTGGACCCGAATTTTACAAGTCATTCATCGGAACCTACTCAGCCAGCTGTCGCGCGGGAGCGCGCAAAAGTATTTTCTTTTTTCTCGGGCATTTTCTCGAATAGGTCTGGCGGAAAATTCAGGCATTTTTTCTTTCACTTCACTTTTTCCTCCCCAAATTTTTCCACGAATTTTCGTTCGTCGCCCTAATAGTTTCATCTCAAGAAAAATTGGTGGGGGGGGGGGGGGAGTCTGCCCCCAAGGCCTCTAGAATTATTCGATTGAACAAAATGACTCGAAGCATTACTCGCATATCCAGCCTACAACGCCTGGGAAATTTGCACGAGAAACACTCATAAAAAATTATGTACTTTTGGCTATCGATTTAAAATTCGAGAATCGGTATGAACCCTGGAATTCTTCCACTTCGGTTCGCCCTATAGTCCGGTCAAGATCCTCACCTGGGGTCGCTTACGTGGAATTGGTACTTATACAATTCCCAACGCGATTATGTTTGGTTAACAAAAATTGAATCAGTTTAGAGTGATCTAAATCGGGTGATGTTTCCTATTATTGTTTATTACTTCCGGAAATTATTTGGGGGGCGTGTGTGGGGGGGTTGAGGGGGGGGGGACAAACAGTATATGTCGCCCCCCACGTGTGGAAAGATTTGTCGTGTCGTCAGCCCCCCCGCCCCGTCTCGTTCCTCCACCTGCTTACGTCCCAATGCTTCAACTGCATATTTGAGGTGTAAAAGGAGTGTTTTGTATGGCGCAGAATTAGACTGTCACTGAACAGTTTCGATATAATTCCGGGAATAAAAAAATTATTTGTACATGTTAGGGTGTTAGTTCGGATTGGCTTGACGTCCAACCGGACTGAGGCAGCTGGACATTGGGAAGTGCCTTTTCCTGCTATCTGCTCACGAAACCTTTTGTATATGATGTTGCGCGCGGCACACACTTTGTGGCCTGCTGCTGGGGGCTCAAAAGTGGTCCACACGCGATGCTGATTGGCCCCCCAAAATTTCACTTTGCACGATCCCATGCCCCTGCCCCCAACCCCCTCTTCCAGCGGCTCCCACTGAATTCTAGCTACGCTACTGGGGTAAAGTACCAAAAGTACTGTTTTCTGCAATCTGGGTGACCTATTTCGCTCGAAGCTTTCTCAGCGATACGTACCAAGCAATGATTGGGCTGCCGCTTAGGTACCCGGCAAATAATCTCACATTTTCACACCGGTGTGTACATTACGTTCACATATTGTCACTTTCGCTAATCAGATATTAATATGTGTTCTATATATTCTCTGCCTATATGCTGCAGAGTAACCATCTTTCACATTTTAACGTTACTAAAATCGCACATCAAGATGTTTGCGATTAGGCACGGCAAGGGCCATTTCCGCCGATCTAAAGGTATAAAAAGTCAAAACATTTTCTGATTGCGCTAAACGCGCCAACCAATAGTGGCGCTCCGCTAGATAATAAATTGGGGGCAGTCTCCATCGTCCCTGTTCGTGGTCATACACATACCTGTCAGAAAGAACGACAGAAAAAGGGCTAACCCGCAGTATAAACCCATGTCATGATGTTCAAGGCGATGGTTCGTGTTTCTTCCATGCCAATCTGGTACGCAGTTCACCGCTCCGAGAGAAAGGCCGTATTAATGTGCATCAATATCATCGATCAGTCCTGATATGAATGTGATACGGTTATGAGGAGAAAAAATGGGCACATGTCAATACACTAACCTGCTGACACATCAGTTGTCGCTTAACCTCAGTTTTTCCAAACAGAACCGATTAGTCCACTACTCTTTCCATTTTTTTTTTTTTTTTTTTTTTTTGGCGAGGAGTTTGTTCAGTGTCGGGCATCCACTGTCTGGCTGCGCGGTCAGAGGACTCAATGAGTCACTCGTATGGCTTTGTTATATATACTTGAATATGTATGTGGAGAAGGAAACCCACCCCTCACTATAGATCATATATTCCAGTAAGATGCAAGATCATTTACGTTTTGCCCACAGTGTAAATCCCACCGGGAATCAGGGCACAATTGTTTCTATCTAGCCGAGAGTGTGAGTATGAACGGTTCATCTCAGTCCCCCGAGGGGGCCATCCCGTCAATCTAGGCGGTGTTAAAACCAAAATGTTCTTGAGTGGTTCCGGTCAACCTATGGTTGCGGCACTCTTAGAAGTGTACACCCGCTCCCCCGGGTGATAAAATCCCGCTGTCGATTGTTCTTCAAGTAGTAAGAGGAAATGGTGCGCTGATTTCATCATAAAATTATTAATTCACAACTATGGCTCCTTTGTGTCGGAACATCCTGTCAGAACCAGGGTATTACTATACAACAGCCCCTTCTACCCCCCATGAGCGTCATCTAAAACCTCACTTAAAAGTCGGGGGGGTGGGTATAATGGCAACATTTCTTCAAATTTTTAAATGTTAAAGTAAATAGGAGCATTGTCACAAAGTGGGGGGGGGGGCATGACTGTCCCCCGCCCCGTCCCCCACCTGTTGACGCCCATGTTCCCGCCCTGAACATTATCCCGATTTACCTCCACCCAGCGCCTATACCCATGCACTGTAAATACAAATTGCAAGCATACCAAATTACGCAGCCCTACCAAAGTACTCTGATGACGTTCAAATCTACATCCCTTGTCAGCCAGCTGATTCGACTCGTCAAGATGTCGTCTCGAGGATGTATCGATAATCTTCAATGACGGATGACAAAAATACGCTCACCTCCACCTAGTAAAACTGAGGTTATTATTTTTCGATGAAAAAGACTGTTTCATCATAAGAACGCTTTCCCTTAGATCCGGCGATTCCGTGATTACTTACCCTTCCAGCTAGGTTAGAGTCTCGGGTTATCTTCGCTCGAAAATTCAATGGGTCCCCATGTCATACTATTTCTCGTTCAGCCGGAATTCAGATAAAATACCTTGGGAGGATCCGTTCTAATCTCAACGAAACTGCCTCTTTCACCTATTGCCATGAAGGCCTTCATACCGCTAAACTGACTTGTACTGAACTCTCTCCTGTTCGGCTACCCCTACCACTCTCAAAACCGCTTCAAGGCGGATTCCCCCCACTCAACTCTACCGCAGGGTGTCTTGCCGAGTCCGCCTATGGACAGTATCACCCCAATCTTAATCACTTCACTTCCCGGCTTTCCATTAATGAACGCATTAAGTTTAAGATTTTACTACTATCATTTAAGAGTCTATCCAACACGGACCCGCATAATTCAGTCATCTGCTGAAGGATTACACAGGCCTCGCCGTCATCTCAGAACTGCCGACAGAAAACTCCTGATTGCCACCCGATCCCTCAAACTGGCGGCGTGGTTTCTCACTGCTGCCCCTCACTGGCTAGTAACGACTCCCGGAAGATCTCCGTCATTGTCAGTACTCTCGTCTACCTTCATCCCGTCTGCAAACTCTTTGTTTAATTTTCATATAATGTTTAATTGTTCGCATGTTTCTGTTTTTTTTCGTCAAGCGCTTCGAGCCATTTTTTGGGGAGAGGCGGCTCGATACATATGTGTTATTAGTATTATTATTATTATTATTATTATTATTATTATTATTATTATTATTATTTTATTATTATTATTATTATTATTATTATTATTTTATTATTATTATTATTATTATTATTATTATTATTATTATTATAATTACAAAGTCCATCACTCCTTAATCTCCAACATTTCTTTCACATGTAAGGAGCTCGAATTCAGACACCAATTGACTATAAATATAAAGTACAATAGGAATTATTTCGTACTTGTAGAGTAACAGACCCGTCCTCGGTTGAAACGCAGGCAAATCTCGAGATAACTCACCACATCCTGATCATGAGGGATATTCTTGTAATTATAGTGGTATGGGTCTTTGTAGGACACACATCCAACTTGATCTCAACGTCCGCGCGGCACGGCGGCCCGGCTGTTCACAGTGACTCGCGGCGTCGAATGTAGCCAACCCTCGGATTGAATTCCGGAGTCGTCGGCAGACAAGCTGAAATTTCGGTTTCCAAAAACGATTTTTCCAAAAAACTTTATTTCCTTTCACATTAATCTGTGGCATTCTGTTCGCGGGGGTAATTCGTCTCTGAGAGGTAGTTAGTTTTCCCGGATGATAGTCTCGATTGATAGTTATCCATAGTAAACTTTACTTCGGGGGTATTTGTCCGGGGGTAAATGTCCGGTTGGTAAAGTCCCCGGGGGTATTTGACCTCAGGGGGTTATTGCCCGGGGGGTGATTTCTGGGGTAGTTGTCCTCGGGGGTATTTGTCTTTCGTGTAAGTTGTCCAGGGGGTGTTGATTGTCTGGGGGTAGGTTGTCCTCGGTGGTAATTGCCCAGAGGGTAATTGTCCGGGAGGTAATTGTCCAGAAGGTAACTGTCCGAGGGTATATGTCCAGGGAGTTATTGTCCTCGGGGGTAGTTGTCCAGGGGTTTTGTCTCGGGGGTTATTGGGGTCCTGGGGGGTATCGCCCTAGCCCCCTTTTGGACAGCCTTTTCGTTCTTCACCTGAATTTTTGATGTCTTTCTGACAAACGCTTTGTGGCCGTCCTGGCTGATTTTCGATGCCGCACCGTGTGCCCTCATAGTGACCTGTATGTGCACAGTGCACTCACCTTTCACAAGTGGTCGCACCAAGGTGATAGACCTCCCACTTCGTCTCAAACCCCTTCACCTCAAGATAGCATTTGTTTGAACCATCGTCCAATGAAGGAGACACACAAGCGGCGCAGCCAGTCTTATGTAAAAACAAGGGATTGGAGGAGAACCCTTCTTCATTGATAATTAGGAATCAACCAGAGTATATTCCCCGGCATTTGTTTGTAAGTGAACATCATATGTCTGGCAGAAGGCCATCATAGGCTGAACACACCGACACATGAAATACCCTCGCGCAGCGCGCAAAAATTTCGAAAATGGAGTAGCCAGAATCACTTCAATTGATATTTAGGTATCACGCATTTGTTTAAAAGGTTGCTGCTGGATATGTCGGATACAGTGTCAGCGAAATGCAGTCGGGCTCAAATTGGGGGGACAAAATGGCATAGCGTCCCCCCCAACCCAAATATTGGGGGGGGGACGCCGTACCCCGTCCCCCCATGATTTCGCCGCCCTGGGGATGGGTGATGCGACCACGTTCTTCAGGAACGTATTTTCAGCATCTTTACTTTATTGAGCTAGTGCTAGGTTAATTGTAAGTAAATGTATAAAGTACTTCTACAAATCAACAGAAGGGAAGGCTTCCTTCAATCCAGAATTTTCTTCATTTTCAGGACATGTGAACGTTCGATGTGATGAACTTTTCCTTTCCCCTTTTTCCGCTTTTACTCTCTTCTTCACTAACCATGTCCACTAGGGTTTAAACGGAGATCAAGTATCGGGGCCCACAGGGATTACATTATACCTAAATGCCTGGTTACGTTACGTTCAGTTGCATACGATTGGCGATGAGCGGACTGGGCGAGATAACTTATTCTCTGCCATAGAGAGGATTTGATCCGGTATCTTGGTATGCATAGTTTGAGAATCAAAAAAAATCGAATTCTCAATATGACAAATCTCCCAAGGCTCGTGGTGATAAGCCCGCCCTCCAGACAGGGCGGCGACCAAGAGATCGAAAAAAACTGCCTTGAGGCCGTCCTACCTTGAGAGACGGACTTTATTGGGCGTAATGTCACATTCAAGCACAAACTGCAGGTTGGATACAACAGAGGTTATATTGTGGAGAATGGAAAATGTGTCTGCATAGGTCAAACTCCATTCAATACGATGTTCCTGTGTGGAGTTATTAGCTTCAAGTGGGCCATTGGCAGAGAAATTGAGGAGAATTCCAATTGCGCAATAACGCATGGACGTCACACAGGACAACACAGGAAATTATGTTATATATTTTACTGTTTCTATTGTTGAATAGTCAACATTTAGCAGAGTTCTGTTTTGCGTCCTCTCACCAAAGTACCTTCAACACCTACCAACCCATCAGCAATCCTCTCCCATAGGCCTAAATGCTTTTCGGAGTGAAATTAAGGTTTGAATTCAATAGGAAAACAACAAAAGTTTGAAAGGTGTATGACATCATTATTATTGCATGATGGGATGAATTTCGATCTTACGCAATACACATGCTTACAATACACAAACTAAAACTTCAAGGACTAGAACTCCGTAACGGAAAGTCCTATGAACTTCACGTTTGGACTGACGCATTCAGTTTGCATCCAGCTATTTTAAATTAGCTCCTGTTCAAATCATCCTGCAGCTGTCCTTGAAAAGGACTACATCAAGGGGAAATCAATCCGTGAATAACAACTGGAATGGGGTGGGAATCATGGGGACATCCGAAATGCCATCCTGATACACGCTCTCGTTATACCTCTACACAGAGTCGTCAATGGGCCGCAGGAGGATGGACCGGGATCAGGTCAGGGGAGTGTCCGACGAGCGCTTCGACGTATGGCAGACTCTACATTCCAGGGACTTTGGTGGGGTGTCTCCTGGAGACGCGGCATTAGTGTAGTTTGGGAGTTATACAACGGCAGACCCGTATCCGTCGTGGACGGCGTCAAGTGGGAACGGCCCGCCCTTCGGCCCTATGGCTATGGAGGACCCCTATCGAGGGAGACGTTCACTAGACGATGCCGAGCATTTCACGATCGGAACCTACGAAGGTGAGAAATGACACATATAAAATTCGGTAGCCGTTCCAAAATTGTATAACGTGAAGAATCGTAGTTAGAATCGAAATACTAGTTGGTTTAAAAAGAAAAAAACCGTTTCGACAAACTGTTCGTGTTCACAAAATCTCAACTCATATCGGCCGTTAGTAAAATGCGACGAAGAAGCAGGATAACTATATGACGGGGCATCTAACAAGATGTTTTTATTTCCTTTTTGTTGTTTTTTTCGGGTTGGGGGGGTGACACAAAATGTCATTATAAGTACCAAACAGAAAACTGTACGGTAGTGGTGTTCTCCACTCAGTATACTTGTGATTGCGAGAGAATTAAACACCGGATATACGCCGAGAACTGGTTTGTTGGGTTTAGCCCGCCGTCTGTTTTTTTTCGAGTTGTTTGTATTTTCAACATCGTCGAGATCAGTCTCGCTACATAATTGTTAGAGTCAGGGTATGATGACTGCGTAGTAAATCCTAGTGACGGGTGGCACAATCCTTCCATACTCCAGATTCAAGGAAAAAGAAGCCTGGAGCGGTGGGCCTACACCCCCATACTCCGGCTGATGCTACCACCCTGAAACAACGCTTTGCCTGGACCTAGGTGGACACTTCATGCCCCCTTGCTGGATAGATTTGACGATGCATTAAGATTTCATGAACAGTATGAAAGCAATGCATTGGATGGTCGATAACATACTAAACGATTGATATTTCGTAAGGATTTAACTGTTTCTCGTTGCTACACACGAGATTGGACACAGTCTTGCATGGTCATCAGCCGACACCACCGCTTTGATGGCACCTTTCTATTCAGCATACATGCAACTTTCCAGCTACCGTATGACGATTTCTTGGTATCCAACCGATAACGGTAGATCACAGAGATATTTCTATATCCCACTATTGTCACCAAATTTCTCAAAATATCACTAGAGCTCCCCCGCCCCATAGCCCGTGAAGCACATGCTTTGGATTACATCCTCGATGTCCGTGGAACAAACATCACGATATTGCAATTCAGTGGTGCCATATCAAAATATTAACTGCTATCTTCAATCTTTAGCGGCCCGCTGCAGGGCGTACAACAGTCGATTGTAACTATTTTCATGTCTGAAGCTATTTTAACACTTTACAGTGTTCAATCGAGCACCAGATTAATAACCCGGTCGTACCATTTTGTGTGATGTCCCCCCCCCCCCCAATAGACTATATGAAAGTTTTCAAATTAAACACTCTTGCTTTCTGGCCCAGAATGATATGATAAACTCGCCCATAGAAACAGACCATTGGTTTTTCAATCCGACACGTCGTACCCATATCTACTTACGGTTGTTCCAGACATTCCTTAAATCTATGACAAATAGCAACTTGTCGAAACATCGTCCACCTTAGTCCTTCCGAACTAGAAGTCGCACCTTGGTGCACCTCATTTGCTGCAACTTATAAAGCTCCTGTGATTTCCTCTCCATTAGTCAAGCAATCGTCACCGTTGTTCTCATCATAGGTTCAAGACCACAACCTCCAGAGAATCCTGACGAAGTACCGACAACCATGACCACAACGACAAGAGCAGTCACGACGACAGAACTGCCGGCCGTCTGCAATGTCTTTCGACAGCGTGGCGTACATCAGGGGGTAATATTTTGGCCTTCAGAAGACCCGTCTCTGGCGAGTCCGGACACCAGGGGAACCCCTCTCGCCACCCGAAGGATACTTGACGGCTACCTTCTTCAAAGGTCTCCCCAGTGGTATCCAATCCGCTTCTGAGAGAAGAACTTGACCAACAAGTTACTATTCTTCAAAGGTGAGCACGAATACTCACGAAAATGGGAGAAAGTTTGGCAGAAGGGAGAATAAGAAACCGAATGAACTGCCCAAATGCTCTGGCAAGTAATCAACGTCTGATGGAATGCCTGAAGAATATCTCGCTTAACCTTCATTCCCGGGCAACTTCTCATGTTTCCGTTATTTTGTTCAAGGCGAAACATTTGCCGTGCGTGTGTCTGTCTGTTCTCTACTTGTCAGTATGTTACTTATTTGCGTTCGTGTTATTCTCTCCATCACACACGTGAAACTTCTCTAATGTTGGTGTAGACGCGCATATATAGTCAAGTGTTATTGCGCGGCTTCATTGTTCGCCTGAACGACCATATCGATCCGCCGAAATTTGCATATTGCAGAAAATTAGCACATAAACCTGCGTACAAGATATATCATGATCGGTATATGTATCAGTCATGTTGTTTAATGATGTATCACTATGAATTGTGCGTGAACTGAATAATCACGGGCATCGATCTGTTGATCAGGAAATCTAATTTGGAATTCCAATGTAAATTTCAACGGATCAGATTAGCTTAGTCTGCAGAGCATCAGACTGTTGTCGGAATATTGTGAGTTCGAATCCCACAGACCGATTAGCTTGTCCGTCTTGTCCTTGGGCGAGACGCCTCCACTCCATGCCTCTCTCCATCTGCACATTTTCACAGAGTGATTGGCACAGTTGGTAGAACGTCGGCCTTCCCCCCGGAGACGGGTTCGATTCACGGTCGGGCCATACCAAAGACTTTGAAAATGATACTCGTTGCTTTCTCGCTGGACGCTCAGCACAAATGTTCAGAGCAGGGACAAACGAGGGGTAGACAATTTGCAAATTGACGTCCGTGTTGTGAATACCTTAATCCCGTTCGGTACCGACCCAAAGAGGCTTGCCTTTTCCGTTGTACCTGGTGAGTGATTCGCAGCAGCTGACAAATAGATTGTAGTACCAGGTCTGCATCCGTCTGGCATTTAAAAGGTTCGATTCTCTGTTCGGCAAGTATACCATAAAGAAAAATCGACTGGTCCCGCTCTTAAGAGGTGCGTTTAGTTATTACATAACAAATACTGACATTCATTCAGGTAACACAAACTATTTCCACGTTGTTGCCAATCTACACATACCTCACATACATCCTCATTCACGCAGTCAACCATTGTATTGTGAACGAGTCAGGAAATTTCCCGGACCTCACACCTCTATTATCTTTTTCTCCTCGGCAGGAAAGGAATACTGGGTATATGACGGGCTGAATCAACTTCCTGGTTACCCTAAACTGATATCCAATCTCAGCGAGGCGTTACCAGGCAACCTGCAAGCAGCTGCGTCCTGGGGGGAGTACAACAAGGTCTACTTCTTCAAGAGGGGGATGGTGTAACCGGTTCGATGATTTTCCAAAACTGTTGATGACGGGTGGCCGTATCCAATCGACTCGATCTGCCCTGGCGTTCCAAAGGGCTAGACGGAGCTTTCCGATACAACGATAGTGAGTACCGTAGGCAGTATAACAGTAAAGCTGGGGCGACCATGTCAGGTTTTAGTTTATCCTAAATGACATGTTTTTTCTAGAGGCGCACTTCTACTACATATCTGTCATCTTTGAGAATATTCAGGGCAGGCAAGTGAACTGTGGAAGCTCTATGGAACTTTTGCAACTGCAGCAATGGCATTATACTTGATGTGAGAAATGTTGACATCGATGACTTCATTTAGATGACTTATTCAGCTATCTAGTTTCACACAACTGCGTACGGACCCTGCAGTCCTCAATTCAGTCCTCATTTCAATATGATTTGATGTTGAACAAAAAATAATAAGCAAAACAAGACATGTACGGCGGTGATCGCTACGTATGAGGATGCAGGACACCTGCAGGTAGGTAGGGATTCAGTTTGGCAAGAATGAATTTATTCGTATGCATTAATTCATTCGTTAATAGGTAGGCATACTGTCAGTTACTTTGGTACGTAAACTCGACTCCGCAATACGATGCGCCACCGAGTCTCTCACAAATGACTCAGCCCGAACAGCTGAATGAGAAAACTGCAAAGGTCAACATTTCTCAGGGATCATTTCATGTGGATGACCTTTGGTAGGACCTTGGATGTATCCTTTGTGTCATTTACCCAATATGAACTACATCATCAAGTACATAACGTTTTGCTCATCTTTCCATCCTGTTAACAGAGATGGCCTATTTCATCAAGGGAAAATACTACTACACATACAGCGATGTTTGGGGCAAGTGGTTAGATCCCGAGCCACGGCCTTTCGTCGCCGACTTCTTCGGGTGTAATCCAGAACTCTATAACTTCAAGGGAGTAAACCAGACTGATTATGACGCTTACGGAATGGAGGATAATGGCGCTGGTACACTGCAAGCGGTGTTTGCCTTTAATACCTTTTTGCTCATCATATCAGCCTTTTTCGTTTCATCTTATTTAAGCATCCGTCGTTTATGGTAATATTTTAGACTAACAATTGATCTCAATGTTTCATAGGGTATGAACCAACTGACCAGAAGAAAAGTAATTGCCCAGATAGTACACGCGTTTCCCCCTACTTGCGCAGTTGTTATATCGGGAAGAACTGGTTCAATTATGTACTCCATCAGTACTCGAGATAGTTTACCATAGTTTAGCATGGAGTGAGACTGTGGCTTCCAAGGTCTGGCAGGTTCGTTTTAACAGTAGCTACCGCGTGGACACAGTGGGTCCAATGAGAACAGATCCTGTCAACATAAGATCTTGTCGTCTTGGGGAGGTGGATAGATTCGATGCCAAGACGGTATCATTGAAATTCCTACTCTTTCTTGAAAATGAGTGCCACGCCATGGCATAACCGAATCGCAAGAAAAGACGTGTTCGATCGAGCCCGAGCTGCGTCATTGAGCAAGGTGCTTACTTCGAGGGACGAGCAATCGGCGCGCTTGGACCAAGAAATACAAGTGCCTAAAACGGCTTGGAAATTTCGTAATGAAATAGGCTCGAAAGGCATCGTACACAGGTAGCTGTTTTGAACCTGCTGATAGTTGATAATGAATGAATAAACAATCTCTCTGTGGTCTGCTGCCTAAACTTTGCAGAGACAGTAGGTCATCATGTAAACGATCCTCTCTTACGAAGAGGGATTGCCGCGAGGAGAATAGTTTGAGGTGAATAATATGAATTCTATAAA
Source organism: Sclerodactyla briareus (assembly GCA_026419785.1). Lineage (NCBI taxonomy): Eukaryota > Metazoa > Echinodermata > Holothuroidea > Dendrochirotida > Sclerodactylidae > Sclerodactyla > Sclerodactyla briareus. The sequence goes on from JAODTK010005555.1 coordinate 100,897, forward strand.
TTTATAATCACGAAAACGCGAACAAAAACAAATATTTGCCGCGGCCTACCTCAATTAAACATTGTAAAAAAAAGCCTTGTGCTGTCAAGTCGCGTGAATATCAATGTAGAAATATGATTTTATTTTGATAAATGAAGTTTTACCCGTATTATCTTTTCTTAGATCTCATTTAATACCTTGTGAGAACACGTTTCATTCTCATAAATATAGTGTTTTATTAGTGTTTCTATCATTTGTGTCAATATCTATAATTTATATTATATATATTTAATTATATTTAATTTTAAATATAAGAAAAGTTTGGAATATAAGAAAACCGCAAAGGAAACGTCCTGTGAAGAGACTATTAACCCATGCTTACTATGCTGTGGAGTTGCACTTCCATGTTGAAAACCAAATCGAATCATTATAACAAACTGAGTTACGCAACTGCCCAGTGCCTTTTGGAGACCATGGGCATCCCTCGTTAATTAACTTGTCTTAACATTCCCAACTCATTTGTAAATTTCAAATCACAAATATTTTTCATATTTAGGTTCCGGTTCAGGTGGAATAAACGCTAATACTTAGTGGATCACGTGACTGTGTGCGTTGGTTGTTTCTTCTTCAGAAGCGCATATTGGAGGATATATATCATGATTGGGCCAGTCAGCCATATCGTGTACTATATTGTTACTTTATGAGTCACTGCGGATCGATATAGTGTGTTAAAAAAATATTAGGCTTCTTTCATTTACTAATATCAACTTTTTTCTCTCGCTGGCGAGAAATGTCCCTTTGTACCTTTGTAAATGAGCCAGATGTTCGAAATAAATATGAACACCTATCTCGTGCTAATGGTAGACTATATAAGACTGGTGTATGGCCTCTAATTGGTCGAAACAGCCCGTGGCAAGGGACCCGGTAATCGAAAAGCGAGTGGTCATCACAGTGAAGTCCGCCTCACACTGTACGGAATCTGCGAACGCGCATGCGTTGCTACAGCTACGGTCATGCTCCCGGTCTCCGCTTACCGCACGGTTTGAGTCTCAAGACCGGTTACCGTCGCGGCGGCCGACTCGCCGTAAGCCTTGCGAACTTCCACTCAATGTTTTGAAACGACGTTTCGAAATGCGGTGACTCGCGCCTGGGACGTTAGCATTGTGGGCTTAATAACCGCTCAAGTTATCTTTGTTGCAATAATCAAATTCTACCAGTAACCTTCGTTCGAGAGATGACACGTCGACACGTTGCCTCGTTGGCGTGTGGTCACAGACTTATTTGATTAGGGCGCCGCATTCGTGACCAAGATTTGGACTCGAGTATTCCTTAGCACTGCACTTTCTTCATTCGCACTTCGTCAAACCAAGGTCTAATGCAAGGTCTATGCTTCTGAACCCGTAGAATCAAAACGAATCTGGATGATGCCGTCTGCTTTCAGTCCCTCCTCCACCCCCTATAGATGTAGCACCATGAAGGAACTTTAGCCTGCCGATCACTGCTAAAGACACAAACCCGCACTAACTCTCTAGTACCTCCATGTTAACTCTCGAGTCCCCTCCTGCTGACTGACTCCGCGTACCTCCATGCTGACTCTCGAGTGCTGTGTGTCATTGCGATAGTTAGCCTAATCATTACCCTAGCTGCGGAAAGAAGTGTATTCAGTACTAACGCGCCGTACTCGTTCAATTATTGACCCCTGGTCTATGCATAGTTAATATTTTAGCAGACATGTAATAGCGTGACATTTATATATAGTGAGGACACGATACTGTCGCGAGCGATGTCTCAAACAAACCCCCAAAAATGTCAAGGGACTTACAGTTGGAATTTTTTTTCGAATATCCCAGTTGGGAATTCTGACCGATGTCAGATTGTACTTTTACGGACGATGGTCCGAGGCCCAGTCAACTATTGTAAATTTGCAACTCAACCGAAATGAAATTTCTTTATTCAGGTAAAAACGGTGAAATACAAATCCACCGAGAATGTATTTTTTTTTATTATTATCCAGATAATGTGAGCATAAATTTTGCGCGCTCGCGCGCAATAACAGTAATCTTCCCTTCAATTAACAGGCATATTCACAACGACCAACCACCGGAATTCGCTGTGGATCTCACAGCAATGAAATTTGAGAACTTTTTATTATATTCGGCATTCCTTTTAAAAGATTTTCGACGTCGGAAGAAGCGGGAACTTTGCAAAAGAACTCTGAGAATCTTTGCGGTCCCTGCTACGGTTGAGGGGGGGGGACTGTCGAACACGTGCCAGTGCCCCTTCAAAAACCTTGTGCTGTTTGGATTTTCAACGCAATGTTTATCACCATGTAACTGCTACTTCTCGGAGTTCCGCTGCTCTCCGGGCATGACATCACTTCATAGTTGGACAGTAAGAACCCAAAGTAGCTAAATGTCCCACATATTTGGGTTGAGTCCTGTTTTTCCAGATGTGCCGGGGAACCCTGAAAAATTTGCGCGCTTCGCGCGCACTGTCAACAGTATATGGAACACAAATTTGTTGCCAACATTCTGGCAACAATTAAAGTCGAGGCAGCGATAAGAACCGAGGTCGACAAAATTCCAATTGTCCACCAATTACAAAATTTTGTGATCACAAAAAGCCCAGGTTTGAAGCTTGGTACATACTGCCCAAAACCTCCTGGGATCGGGTCATTTCCACCATCCGGGGGCTTGGGGGACCATTTTTTTTTAACTGTGCCCGCGGCCAACGAATGTGGCGCTCTCCTCTGATAATATTCTCGTGTCCCCCCTGAGATATGTCTCCGCGCCCCTTGTGCACCCCAAATATGAAAAGTTTGGCGAGTCGCTACTGGCCTCCTGGCCCAAGTTTTTAATGATAAAATGCCCGGAAAACAATGCAAAAAATGCCCGCCGCGATACCAAATTTCCGGTGACCCATTCAAAAATTTGGGTGCAAATTGTCGGCCCCGTAAATTGGAATGGTCTCGTCTGCCTGTGTTGGCGGTTCGCTGTTAGGTAAGAATTAACCCAACTTCCAAACGAAGAGCCTATATACTTACTGCCATGGAGCTCATTCAATTTAGCAGAGAAAATCACAAATCCCTGGTAGTAAGTACATCCTTCTAAAGACGTGCGAATGCAACATTATTGCTAGGTGGAAGTGAGTGTTTAGGAGTCATATGCTCAGATTGCACTACGCCACCCGGAATGCAAAATTTTGATGGGAGACTGGGCTCGGCGGTCGTAGATTTAAGCTACTATCTTGCTCGATTCGATTTGGTAGAAAGAAGCACAAGAGTCACAGCAACAAATCGCCATCAAGGACTCGTGAAAATCGAAATGATTTGGACTGAGAGTGAGGGTTTGGAGTGCTATATTGCACCAAATTGCATCTAAGGCCACCAGGAAACGCCACAATTCCGCAAAGGGGGAGGGTGTGTTCCCTCCTCCGATCCGTCATCAAACGTCAGTTGCCCCACTCAAAATTACGTCCCTACCCCACTGATAGTTACTTCAGATTCATGCCGTGCACATCAGTGTGTGTGTCAGTCGTGAGCTGATGGCAACACGCCGCCCACTAACTCCAATTCAAAGACCGAGCGTTACCACTAAGGCCCAGTCGAAGCACTATATACGCAATTGGCATAGGAAGTACATTTATATGCGTTGTGTTACTTGTGTGCCTCACACGGCTGTGGTGTCCGGTCGTCATTCATTCCGTGCATTAGGTGGATGCATGATGAAGGTGTCAACAGGGCCCGTCACGAACAACAGTCTTCCGATGAGATGGGCGCAATTGACTCAATGAACTCCATATTCTGTGAACTCTCGGTCTCAGTGGTCCATTTTCACAAAAGGTTACAAAAACGTCTCAAAAAGACTCCCCAAATGACATAAAAAACTTAAAAAAACGCAAAGTGCACCTTTCAGTATAGGGGGTAGGGTGAGTTTGTGAAAAAGCTGAAATCGTAGCAGTTGGAATTTTTGTTCTTCACACCCCCTCCCCCCCCCCCCCCCCCCCCCCCCACCCCCCCCCCCCCCCCCGCCCCCCCCCCCCCACCCCCCCCCCCCCCCCCCCCCCCACCCCCCCCCCCCCCCCCCCCCCCCCCCCCCCCCCCCCATTAATATGACCCTCGCTACGTCCCTGAGCGAGGCCGTTCCCAGTATATCTATATCACGACTTTCCATAGGGTAATCATATTAGACGACCCAATTACAATAGGGGGCCTACTGAAGTTTATTTCACTTTCGAGTTTCAACACGTAAAGTATTACGAACAGTGGAAAAGGCGTTCCAGACTTGCTAAAGTCGATACGCCGTAGTGGGAAAACATGAACATATAGCACAGAGGAATAAAAATAAAAAGACCTGTCTGCAAGATGTGTGTCACTCTAACACGAACCAACGGGAGCCACTCAATACGAGACGGTCTCCGATGGTGATCTTGACAGCTTCAAAGAAATTCGAGAAAAAACAAGGGGCAATGTCCTTCAGCACATATTTGTAACCATTAGTGAATTGACAATGATCGCAATTTGTTTAGCAGAAGGTGGTTGATAATTTTATAGAGTGAAAAAACACATAGAAAAGAGGGACACAAATGGAACAATAGGAAGCGACCTCATCACTAACTGTTGCTATTCTTGGAAGTAATTCTGCCATTGGTCTTCAGATACGTTTTATAAGGACGGTAGGTCATAATACGTTGTACATCACGGGTTCTCGCGTATTTAGTTAGCGGCCACGTTGAATCGTTCAATTTACCATGGAAGACGAAAAAAATTCATGTGTTGAACTCTGAATTACAAACAACGCCCGGGCACCAATTAAGGACATGTGACACTGCATGGTAAATTTGGCCTTGCACTATGGCGTGTTCAAAAAACCGAACTAGTAAGATCAAGTACACTTTTCCACAAATGGGGCATACGCTATATTTTGCAAGCCGTTACAAGTCCTGTGTTAGGTCGTTGTCTTTCTCGTTTTCCCCAACCAGCTGTTGCGTCACCATAAACCAGTCGTCTGCTCCAACTTGCCCAATCTTGCCCAATCCTAGAAATCCTGATTGAAATCACAGTTTGTTTCCTCCTAAAATTGGATTTAGCCAATCCCATCACCTATCCTATTCCTGTTTTAAATGAACAACTGTAATCATATTTCTATTTTCCTGAATCTTGCCCTTCACCTGTTAACAATCGCAAGAATCAAACCCATGCCAATTGGGGCATTGAGGGTTGTCATTGCAAATTCATCTTTCATTCAAATATATTGCTGTTGGTAGTACTTCAAGAAGAGAATGATTGAAATCATTTTTTGAAAATTTCCAACCATTTTTATCAGAGAGGTGAGCTTTCCGGTCCCCGCTTACAATCAATTCGAAATATTACATGCGTTGGCTATGTCTGGCTGCACCCACACTATAACCATATTTGTATTTTCCTGAAAATTCATCATTAACAATCACAAGAATCAACCCATGCCAACTGAGGCACGAGGGCCTGTCTTTCAAGGTTCATCTTTTGATAAAAACTTCAGGAAATCATTAATATAACAATGATATGATATAATGATATGATATGTGTTTGAGCCATCTTCACTAGAGTAAATCAATTATTGAGCTTTCAAATTCGAAGTATTACATGCGATGTTGTTTCCTGGCCGCACCCACACTCACAATGGACCAGACGATATATTGTGCGAGAAGGTTAGATTATTGGAAAAAGAAAACAAAAACAGCAGGAAAAATAATCGATAACGCAGTCAACTGATGACAAAATGACTGGAATAGCGTTACGTACGCATTGACATAACCAGGTCTGTCTGCCCAGGCCAAAAAATTACTTCGTATCAATGTGACTCAAGCACAATGCAAACTCAACAAAGTGGCGCTGAATTTGGACGAACTTCTCTATCTAATAGGCTACCCTAGTAGTTCATTTCGACCATACCTAAGCCAGGCTTACATCATGAACAGAAGTATGCGTTAGTCAGACAAATAACGGAAATAAGAGCAGATAGATTGCACAGAAATGAGGTTGATGCGCAATCTCGGAAGAATTTCTGTGGTTGGCTACACTAACCACTTAAACCTCACCTTAATCCCCGCTCGTGAGGATATATTAGCTACAATACAATAACATAGCCAATCAGAAAATACCTCCTGAAGCAGCGTGCATCAGCTGGCAGAAGGAAGTAGGGGGACCTAATACACTGTGGTCGAGTATGCCCGAGGATCTTTATTCTAAGGGTCTCTATTCCGCGACCGCTAGTCCGAAGGATCGCTAACCCGATTTGAATTAGGAACCGCTAGTAATTCTACATTCAGTTACTTCTTAGAATCAGTGACCCATTGGAGATTCGATTCCGATGGGCATTGTACGGTGCAGTTGTACCATGCAGAGCAAGACAATCTACCGTTCATGGCGATGCTTTCAATCGTCCTCAGTTGGCAGTGTCCTCCCCATCTTGACCAACAGACTTGTACATAGTAGAGGTACTACCCCTCCTAATCCCTAGCCCCTGGGGCAGCTCCTTCAAACTCACGAAAGGATATTTGATATTGTTCATATCGATGCTGTCTCATCCTTCTTTTGGTCGGTCTCGTTTAGTTGTAGTGTATGACACTTCATGGGATTTGGGGGAAGGACGTATATGTCTGACTGGCCGAGTCGTGAAAAACAGTTTTACCATCCATTCCAATCACACGACTCATTTCTGTTTATTATATACCACGGTGCACGAAATTCGTCTGGTAAATTCAAATTTTCATTCATTTCCAGAGGAAGAATGATTTCATGTATGTGGGAGAGGGGGAGGTGGTTGTGTGTGTGTGTGTGTGTGTGTGTGTGTGTGTGTGTGTGTGTGTGTGTGTGTGTGTGTGTGTGTGTGTGTGTGTGTGTGTGTGTGTGTGTGTGTGTGTGTGTGTGTGTGTGTGTGTGTGTGTGTGTGTGTGTGTGTGTGTGTGTGTGTGTGTGTGTGTGTGTGTGTGTGTGTGTGTGTGTGTGTGTGTGTGTGTGTGTGTGTGTGTGTGTGTGTGTGTGTGTGTGTGTGTGTGTGTGTGTGTGTGTGTGTGTGTGTGTGTGTGTGTGTGTGTGTGTGTGTGTGTGTGTGTGTGTGTGTGTGTGTGTGTGTGTGTGTGTGTGTGTGTGTGTGTGTGTGTGTGTGTGTGTGTGTGTGTGTGTGTGTGTGTGTGTGTGTGTGTGTGTGTGTGTGTGTGTGTGTGTGTGTGTGTGTGTGTGTGTGTGTGTGTGTGTGTGTGTGTGTGTGTGTGTGTGTGTGTGTGTGTGTGTGTGTGTGTGTGTGTGTGTGTGTGTGTGTGTGTGTGTGTGTGTGTGTGTGTGTGTGTGTGTGTGTGTGTGTGTGTGTGTGTGTGTGTGTGTGTGTGTGTGTGTGTGTGTGTGTGTGTGTGTGTGTGTGTGTGTGTGTGTGTGTGTGTGTGTGTGTGTGTGTGTGTGTGTGTGTGTGTGTGTGTGTGTGTGTGTGTGTGTGTGTGTGTGTGTGTGTGTGTGTGTGTGTGTGTGTGTGTGTGTGTGTGTGTGTGTGTGTGTGTGTGTGTGTGTGTGTGTGTGTGTGTGTGTGTGTGTGTGTGTGTGTGTGTGTGTGTGTGTGTGTGTGTGTGTGTGGATAACACTACTGTCATTGGGTCGGCCTTCAAGTCGGTGATCGGACAATCTTTGTATATCTTGACAATGAACATATTTCTGAGGAATGGCGTAATGCAAAGTTTGTTCGTCCCTGTGCGAAGTACATCTGGTGACTAGTCGCCCTCATTTGACCTCGTGATCTTAGTTGACCTTTTTCCCCTGTTTGAACTTCTTGCCTCCTGACATAGTACTGATTTTTGGTGATGACCATATCCGCTTGTTTTAGACCAAGACATTTACATAATTTACTATGCCCATCCTATAATAAACGAAGGTTTTTTCCCAAAATTTGAACCAGTCGGAAACATCTTAAGACTGAGACTTCTCCGATGGATACCTGGAGACCGATCATTCAATTCTCCAACCAGCTGATTCAGATTAAAAGAATAGTGCTCTTGCGTATCACTGCGAATGAAAAGGTAGTGAGAGGGTTCAAATCAACAACCCGTGACCTTGATCCAATCCTTACAGACACCCTCAACTTAAGCAGTGTCTCGATGTCTTAGCTCCAGTCACGCAATCCCTCACCAATATTCCTTTTCACGACGGTACTCAGCCTCCCCCACTTGACGAAGCACGCGGGATTCCTCTTTCGGTTTCGTTTAGTTTATTTTCATTTAGTTTAGTTTATGAAAGGGTCAGGAAGGTCCATCCTTCATACGATTCGTGAGTTACGCATCAATCCCCAAACACAGATGCCACAAGACTTCGCCACAATTCTGGAAAATAACCAAACTCTAACTGCATTCACACTCTTGAACATACCAACTCTTCAGGAAGGCTTATTCCCTCATTATAACTCTCTGCGAAAAGGAATATTTACGTATGTCCGATCTACAGCGTTGAGGCTTGAGGCAATGACCCCTATTGGTGATAACATTGTAAACTCAAGAATTCGTGAAAAAGCGCCTCCGAATCCATGAACGATTTTGAAAACCTGAATCAAATCCCTTTGGATTCGTCTCTGTCCCCCCGCGTCAGACCGAGACGTCTTATTCCTTCCTTGTAAGGTTAATCTCCAAGACAGTGAATTACTCTAGGAGCACACACCGCTAAGCGTTTTCACTTGTTCGTCTTTCGAGGAGTGAGGATTCCATAATGCTCCGAAAAGTTTCCGAGAATAATCAAAATGAACTACGAGCTCCCTTTCTGAATCTCCCGATGAGTATTGGTTGGTCATTCAACTCAAGGAAGCGCTGCGGTTGTTGAAACCAACATGCATAACTTCGCACTTATCGGCATTGAGAAAACATTGCCTTGCCAATCGGAAGACCATTTGAAGATTATATCAAGATCCCTTTGAACATTTGCAACATCTTCGTTCGAAGAATCGTCTCGATACAACTTGGAATCGTCCGCAAACCTTTTAAAACTCCGGCGTGCACTGAATTTTTAAGGCAGTCAATATATGCCAGAAAAAGTAATGGCCCAAGTAACCGATCATCGGGGAACACTACCAATGACTGCTTGCCAAGAAGACGAACTCCCATTGATGACAACACGTTGTCCCAAATTAAAACGTCACTGACGAATCCACTCCAGGACAATCCCCTCAATGCCAAAACTATCAATTTGAAGCAAGAGACGTTCTAATCCTCCCTTGTCAAAAGCTTTCTTGAAGTCTAGGGATTAAATCACAGTCCAACACAAACAATTTTTCCTGAGACCATCAGTTAGCTTATAAACCAATCGGTTGGGCGCTTGCACGTGAAGCAAGAAGCCCCGGTTCGAATTCCAATGGAGGCCATGAGCTTTGGTAACCACGCTATCCATGATACTATACAGACCCATATATACATGTATACAGCCGATGTTCAAATGTGTTCAATTTTCGGCGAAATTCAAAACCCGAGTAGCAGGATCTTTATTCCTGATTTCCATTTTGTTCATGTCCACCTGAAATTATTCCTATTTTGCCTCTCAGAGAGACTTTAGGTTACGCGGCCATATAGGCGCGCCCCGATGCCTATTAGGTCAGTTCTACAATCCTATCTCACAGAGATGAAACACAACCTATATAGTTACATGATAGTGATTCCATTGCAAAAAGATCACCTTCTCCCCTCCCTCTCACCCAACTGATCCCTACCTACACTGAAAAATGTCAATGGTCTTTCCTCAATCACCTCTCGATTACAACATTATTAAAGGAGGGGAATGTTACGTTGTCAAACCCTTTTTTTAAGGGGGGAAGGGTTTGATGGTGACTGTAGCCTCGAAGTCATTCTGTCGCGAAAAAAATATTGAGCAGTTTGTGTATACGGACGAAAGCTCTGTCCAAAGCTGCCAAGACGATAGGAAATTCGACGAGTATCCATAAATCCTGTCTTTTTCTTACAAAAAAAAGGTAGGTAAAGACCACAGTTCGATCAGAACTACGTGGTTATAGCGGATGTGGCTATAACAATGGAAACATTAAAAGTTGTGGGAAAACATCATATTTCATGGTCTCCACTTAGCGGTTAACGTGACAATGACTTCTATGGAAAGAGTCATTTACACAACTTTGCATTTGGTAACCCAGCTACATGGTCAACCGTCACCTAGCTCCCCTAAACAACACGGTGGTTTAGATTAGTCTACTATAAAGTGGACGATTTTGAGGGTGGTTTAAATTGTGCCCGGTGTTGTTATAACCTAAATGGGACAAACCTCTTGACTCACCCGAAGATTAAAAATAGCACTTAACAAATATGAACATTAGAGTGAGGAGGTGGGACTACTCCCAAAAACGATGAAGTACTCCGTAAATTAACAGAGGGGAAACATGTAACTGGCAACTGCATTCTGAGATTTAATACATCTAAACAAGGATTGTTGGTTTGACTACCCAAAGTGTTGGTGGTGATGGCAATGAACTTTCCACATATACTAAAATAATATACATCACCATAAAAGTACCACTCATTTCACCTACAGACCCCGGAGAGAATTCTTCTTCATTCTAAACAGCAGAAATAGGCAACCCAGCAAACAAACAAACGTTTGTTTGTTGAAAAATATTTGTTCACTGTTTCGACAAATATGTTTTGTGAATATGTTTGTTGAGAATGGTAGGAAAATGTTTCTCTAAAGCGTTTTACAAAACATTTTGACAAAACGTTCTTGCGGAAACTTTTTTTCTTCGAAAATCAACTTCTGAAATTGGTCTTAAGAGGTTTGGTGCCAAAGTATTTTTGCCGTACTAAAATGTTGCCTCCAATGGTTCTCCAAATATTTTATCAAAACGTTCGTGAATGGTATGAAAAACGTTTTCATAAATATTCCGGTTACTCAACATAAAACATTGTTCTGTGAACTGTGAAAAATATGGTTCGAAAAACATTTTGTGTTCGCGGGACTTCATCTTATGCTTTTGTCGGCTCGGGGATAATATAAACTGCGACACGGCACTCCTACCGTGAGGGGTGACGGAACCAGCGTCGTGTACCATATTTATTATAATCAACAGCAAGTGATGGTTTTGATAGACGCCGGGACTACTCTGGCAAGTGCTTAGGGCACACGTAACAATTATAGTAGAAATTCGATTCTGGTTCGGTCATTGCCAACATGTTCAAACATGATGGACATGTAACATATATGATCTGCTGCCTATCCTTGTGGTATATAGGAGAAATCAATATGTCTCCAAACTGGAACGTGGCGCTATTACCTGAAATTGGGTTGATAGTAGGATAATCGACTTTCAAATCCTTTTCTCGACATATGATAAAATATTCAGTCACTGTTACTAATAAAGCAGAAAATAAATAAAGGGAGGAGTTCCAAGTACCGCAGCAATAACATGCATGCATCGTGATTTGATTGATGGCATTGGGGCTTCAAAATGCAGCATCACAGTATGTGGGCAGCCAAGTGAAACAGCCGGCATATACCCGTTTTTCCAGTTTTTCTCGAACCAGCCGGATTCAAAGTTCGGTTTGCTGCGCACCATGAAAACTGTGACAATGTTACACATCACAGAATTCCACGAACTCGTTGCCTTGAACATATTACCCCGGATAAAAAATTGTTAATGAATTTGAAGAGATACGACTAGATTAGTGACGTTCACAGCGACAGCGAATCGTTCGTTATCATCTGATTCATTCCTTATCACTTATGCAAAGACCCAGAATGCCTAGATCAAAATTTCAACATGGCTCTCATTCTTCGTTGGAGTCAGCCAATAATGTACAATATATTTCACCAGTGTTACGGATTACTCGACTCATGAAGTTGGCATACATTACTCCCCACATCCTGGATATATGTCGATATGATGCATGAGTATGCGTCTCGCGCGCAACCTCAGGTCTGGCGGCAGGTCTCTGCTCTGTGTCCCGAAGACGTGATCAAAGCACTAGCGGGTATGGGCATCATCCAGGTGGTGCCTCCGTGCGCTGTTTGGAATTCCAATTCCACAGTACATTCGTGACTCATCACCTACGTTGGACACATTTAATTGTTGGAACTATTGTTCAAGTATTGCTCTCTAAAGGTGCTTTTACTAGGCACGGCGAATGTGAGGAGATGTGCGAAGACGCGACAAAGACTATTTTACGCCATGTGTTATTTATATGGGTCTAGTCATTAGGCACGCGATCTCCGCGAATGTGCGAATGTGCGAATGTGCGATTTTTTTGGTCGCGAGTCGCGACAGAAATCGAATTGTCCGGTGACAATTACAAAGCGAGTGTCGCGCGCGACAGATCGCGATTTATGACCGATATGGAACGTCAAATGGGACACCGTATAGTGAGAATTTCAGTATTTTGCTGCAAAATAGCATATATGTAACATCATCGTTGCCAATCCCTTATTTTGCCTGTTAAATCGGCCTACATAGTCTTTGATTATTCTAACTGTGCCATAGTTCGAATAGACGGCATGATGGATTGTTGGAGCGTTTTAATTACATGATACGGTGGGAATTCTCCCCAAGGTCTCGGGAATCTTCCGCAATCGGGTTTGATAGATCTACTCGGGAAATCGACGGCCCAGGGAATGTATATTCTAGCCTTTTCGGAACCACACAGGGCATGAAATAACCAAAAACTATGAACAAACGTCTCATACCGGAAAAGTCATGCCATGTCTATTATAACCACTGTCACTCTGCATGCTCTCTAAAGCAACGAAAGAATGTGAATTTCACTCTAATGAGGTAGTCACTCAGCCAACCTCGAATGTAGAGTGGAAATTCACTCTAATAGAGTGGAAGTATCAACTCTATAATGGGCGAAGATCTAATCGTGATCATTATGGAAACATTGAGAGTGGTCAGTCAGCCACTTCGAATCCACTCTAGAAGAGTGAGTTGCTCCATAAGGGTGAAGATTTCTACAATGGAAGTGAAATGGGGTGAAAATGGAGTGATGATCACACCGCACACTTCAGGAGTGGACATTCACTTTTTGTTGTAAGAGTGTGTCGCCCATTTAGTTGGAAATGCTAGAAGGGACATACAGGCCCATAGACTATAGGCCTATATAAGCAGCATAGGCCCATAGCCTACAGTCGTCGTCGTCAACTGAATGAACTGCGTCTCCTCTGTATTTTCTGCAATGAGGAGGTATATCCTGTGGCAAAATGACATCTTGCCTCCTAAATTGATTGTGCTTTGCGAGCGCCAGTGGTTTTTGTCGTTTGTCGCGCTAAATAGCGCTAATAGCCCGCTCATCTAGTTCGTGTTCCCTGGCGAATTTTATTTCGCGATTCGCGATCGCGTGCCTAGTAAATACCCCCGCGGACAAGCGACAGCGATTCATCTGTCGCCAGGAAGAATCGTGTTATTCGCTATTTTCTGCGCATCGCGTGCCTATTGTAAAGTAAAGCAGCTTAAAGCGTTAGAACAGCCGCTATATGGCATTTCTATTCTTTCATCGGTTTAATACAATCGTCAGTTGATATTGATAAGTTTGACGACTCGTTTTCCTATCCAGCGCTTTCAACTGCAATATTAGTCGCAAAGGGCTTCACAATCATAAATCTGGTCTTGTCAACATGGCGCCGACAAGTGGACAGGAGGAGGAGTGCGAGCCCTGGGTCATTTGGGGAGGTGAGTGTATCACGCTGCTAAGTGGCACGGGTGAATAGGGCGGCGACTCACAGTTCAGTATCGGCTCGAAGTCGATGATTGATTGTGTCCTGTCAACCACACGTTGCACAATGTTGCATGTCCGAACTGCTCTCTCCCGGCACACCATGTCGTAGTAGTACAGTGTGAGTCATACCATTTCCTCGGGGGATTTACCTTGATTGGATTGACTTGGACTTGATGAAAGTGGCACTAGTTACCACCTCTCCTTGACGGGAATGTTTCAGTCCACACAAAAAGATATAGGATCCAAGACATTTTGTCCCTAATCATCTTGAAGTAGATTGAGTCTACAAGCTGTCTTGTCCGGGCATTATTTCTGTTATTGCTGATAGTGATGATGCTTTTTCATGAAAACTACGACTTGACTTCCAAAATTGCCAATAATTGACAGTACATTTTCTAGTCAATGGTCGTTAAGCTCGAAGAGTATATAATTTTTTCAGTGTATTTACCTGTGAAATATTTCTTCGAAAACATTGCTTCAGTTAAATGGTCCAGTTACAGGTGTCCGAAAATCATTATCATGCTTTATTCATGAGTGTAAAGGCCATACTTCAAATTTGGTTGAGCTGTTTGTATTACATACCCTCAGAGAGAAGATTGTCAAACGATGTAAACCAATGTTGGGAACCGATCTCAGGTCTCTGCGAGGTATGGTGGGTTTTTCTACAGTTTTACAGAGATGCACCAAACATACCAGTCAGCTATCGGCAATTATAGAGCAGTAGCAGTATTGCCACACCAGGGGAAACCGGCACGCTAGGCTCTGACTGAGTGCATGTAACCTGGTAACATGTGACTAAACCAGACCATGTAAATGACGGAAGCTATCCCCACTGGCAAGCTAACAAGGAAAATTTCGGCCGGAACCAGGATTATGCGACACTGATTATCGAAGTGCCGATTAGAGGTGTTTGTAATGCACTGTGCTTAGCTAAACTAAGTTTTGGGCCAGAATGATGGAAACATATTTTTCTTATAGTAGAAACCCAATTATATGATCCATCTGTGAAAAAGGTAAAGAATCATCTTCAACTGATTTGTGTAGGGAATGGTGTCTAAGTGTACGGAAAAAAAGATGCCGCCGGTACGGGATGGGGAACCTGATTTTTCCAACTGGCGTCAAAATGACCGCCGACCGAATATGGGAAAATCGTTTGAAACTGCATTTGATCTGTCGAAAAAAAAGTTATGTTAATTCAACAAATTATTGTTACATTATTGATCATTGCGAGCAAAACGCGACATTCATACGCCTACTAGTATGTGTTTTTTTTGTTTGGGCCAAGAATAAGATGGCGGACATATGGCCGTCGATTCTTGAATTTACACACAAAATCGATGTAACTGCGATACATCTGTCGGAAAAAGTGGTGCAAACTCCAACAGTAGATAGATAGATAGATAGATCGATAGAGAGAGATAGATAAATAGATGATAGATAGATGGATAGATAGATCGATGATAGATAAGAGAGATAGATAGATAGTCGGAGATGAGAAGATTTCTTCGAAGGGGAAAGATTCGCGAAGTTACGCGAGAAATTCCTAAACACCGGAAGAACGCACACACGTGGTGTAGATGTCCATGCTTTACGAAATTCGATTCAGTAGAGAGAACTCGCTCTCCAAGTCTATCAATGAGGGATAAATCATGTTCTTGTGATCGCCACAGTCCAAGTATTGAGATGGTCTTCCAGCTGCCCGATTAAGGTGCGCAATGACGCTAGTGGAAACCTTGGACGATCAGCGTTATTCGCCGGATTTCACGTCACTTGTACAGAAGTCAAAATGAAAGTTTTTTCAACTCCCCACCGGCGGCGCCCTGTCCTACACCCCCAACCCCTGCACGTCAGGGTTGCGCGCCCCATATGCAGGGGAGGTACGCGCTGGAGCCAGGCGACTATATAAGGAGCAACTTGCGTGCACGGGTCTTCTCCTTACTCGGCCCCACTCAGTTCGAACGCTTCACCTCTCCACATCCGCACCGCACCATTTCTGTCCCAATGAGAAACATTTATGAAGCGCTTCGAAGACTGCTTGTCGCGGTGAAAAGCGCTCTATGAGTGCTAGTTATATGTTGTCTTCCACAACCGTGCTCCTTGGTTGGTAACTTGTAATGTCTGTCCCTAAGACCTCGGAGTATCCCGGACTCTCGGAGGCCGAAACGCCACCCGTCTGCGTATACGGGCCACTGCAAGTAGTGCTGTTCTTGTTAGGGGCGTACTCCGCGTTGACCAGGAATCTCTTCCTGGTGGCCATTTAAGTTGTTGAATAATACGCCCAGTGCCCCGAACCGAATACTGGGACAACTCTGGCCTGGCGATCACATCCTCTGGATCTCCAAGCCGCAGGTCGGTTTTTCCCCACTTTTTCTCTTTCTTTCTCGACCTATGTGGGTGTCGATCGGTATTGCCACGTCGTAGTCGTTAAGCGATTATGCGTGGTTCCGCTTTCGTGACATTGTCCACTACTACCATGTCTGGTCTCCGTGTGCGCCTTGATTACTCTGATAACTCGCACCTCGATGTCCCAGAGGAGATCTTGGCCTTCTCGTTTTCCTCCGTCGGTGCCGAATTGTGGAGCCACGTATTGTCCACTTTCCGTTGGATCCGTAGTGCTGACATATCCCGGGATGTAGTGCGGCCTATGACTACGTTGTTATGCCTTGTTGATACAGACTTCAGCGATCTTCGAGCAGGCCGTTGTTATATGAGCCACCGTTCCGTCTTTCTGAGTGGACAACATGCCGACATTTCGAGTCACCGAGTGGTCAGTGCTTTCGCCTTGCTGACTGACACTTGGTGTTTCAGGCCTGATTTGGGCAGTGTTATCAGTGCGACTCCGTCGGCTATCGTGAGCCCTGTCGTTGTTGCAGCCATCGAAAGGCGTTCTGTATCGACGTTATACCTGGGACCTGTCGTCTGATTGTTCCGTGTAGCAGTGTTGTTGCCATTGTCGTAACACTCTTTCTACCAATCGGCCTTTGTCTCTTTCTTCGTTTTATACCCCGTTGAGTATACCTCATTCCACAGCCTCTATCAGTGGGTCTCTTTCCCTGTTTGCTGCGTTGAATTCCTGGAGTACAGCACACTGGAGATGTCAGGGTGCCACGACCCCCTGCAGGCCTCCCACCGTTCCGTCGTGGGATGTAGAGTCAGTGCACGTCAGATCGTGGGTTGGTAGGTAGACCGGACATGTTCATCGCTGTTTTTTCCTCGTCTTACGGTCCAGCTCAGCCAGCTCTGACTGAGTCCAGTCTATTTACAGGCCGTTATAGGTGATGACAGGCAGGGCGCATGTCTTCATGGCATGTATCGTGTTCTGCACATTGGGGCTTGGACTGAGGATCTAACAAGCTCCCTCCTGTACGCTGCCGATGCCTTGGTCTTTGACCGCCCTCTGTTTTCCATGTTTGCAGTATACCCAGGTATGTGTACCCCTCGTTAGGTCGGGGCCTCTCCGATTTTCCCGATCGTGATGTCAAGGGCCGTCGGTCACCTGATTTTGCCCGGTGGATGATCTGCCTGGCACCTTTGTCAAGTCCGACCTTCGTGGAGATGTTGTCGCTGATACCCCCTCACTGTCTCATCAGTGTTGTGAGGTCATTCTCATTCTTGGCGTACAATTTCAGATCATCCATGTATATAGGAGGTGGTTGATTTTCTGGCCTCTTGATTGGTACCCCTGTTCTTGCTGCCGTAGCAGGTGGCTCAAGGGGCTGAGAGCCACGCAGAATAGGAGTGGAGAGAGTGCATTCCCCTGGAATATTCCACACTCAATCTTGACGGGGGAGGTGTTTCCCCCAATGGTTAGGTACGTTGCCCAGTTCTCCATCGACTTCTCTACGAATCTCGTTATCTTGGGGTTGACCTTGTGTCTTCTCATGGTGTGGATTATTCAGGAATGTGGCACTGATTCATATGCCTTCTTGTAGTCGATCCATCCCCCTGCCAGGTTTGTGCGCCCCTCCTTCGAATCTCTGGTGAGAGCTTGGTCGATAATACCGTCTCTGGTCTTTTGTACCTCGACATCCCAACTCCGGGTCTGGCACCCTTTCTGCTCGTATGGAAAAATTGAGATTCGGGTTTATAGTCTTGTATCAAGGCAGCGCCCCTTACACCACTAGCGACTTAACCCTCAGGTCTTTGGCAACCTGATGAAGACCTTGCATGCACCACCAAGTATACACGTTCGCTGACGACCTACTCACACCCTTGGCCCGAAGTGGCGGCCTCCTACCCCCTTTCTGTTTACCTCGCATGTTCCTACTTTTACACGTGGTAGCGTGACATTCAGGAGACATGCATTGTCTAACAGACTGCGCGAAATGCCCTCTGGCTTTCAATGGGTTCGAACTCGCAATCTGATATCTATTGTCTTACTTCCGGGGCTCTACCGACTGATCCGCCTCTCAATTCGGTCACGTTGTGTGAATTTATGCAGGGTATGTTAGCCTTTAGTTTTTCGAACTTATTAACAGCAAGGAAAAGTCGTGTTGCAATTGGATTATTTACCATGGTGATATACATATGGATAAATATATCACATATGCCTAACCGGTGTCACTATGTTCAACTGGCTTGACCCATCTCTCTAAATTTTGCTATTCTTACCGCCATTTCTCCGTATTTTCAGGTTCTAACGCTATATTTGGCGCCATCGTGGTTCTGGGACATGTCAATTGGAGTGGTAATATTTGTTTGTGTGTTAGCAGTAACGGAAATTATATGAATCACATTTTGTTTAAAACTCGCATCACTGTTTGCAACTGATCTGCGCCTTTTCTCAATTTCATCATTTTTTTTTTTTTTTCAACCATGTTTGGGCTCAGTTTTGGAACTCCATTTTGAAAAAATCGACTTTCCTCAATTTGCATGGGCGCATCTTTTTTTCTGAATAACTAAACAAAACCTTTGGCTACTCAAATCCGTTGAAGACAGATTCTTTACAATTTTTAGCAGATTGGTAAAAAAATCCGTCTAATTTTGGGTTACTATGTTCTCTCCGAAATAAAAGACGTTTATACTTCGGCAGCAAGGATGGGGATTGATAATCAGTCCAACTAACCCAGTGTCCGACAGCGCGACAAACTGGGTAACAACGAACAAAATCGTTATCATAAATCTACATTGAATTAAATATTTCAAAGAACAAGGTACAGATGGGACATTGCTTCGATATTCAGAGAGTTAATATAGGCTGAGATGCGTACTTTTTTGATTGGCGGAATTTCTGCCGAGCATGTGACTCTAACGACCCGTCACGTGTTGAGACAATTAGGTCGAGTGATACGATCCGGAAGATATCGCCACTATAATGGACCATGAATAGGTACCTGTTAGGGGCTGATTGCCCATGACTGAGTAATGTCTGGGTGCCGAGAGTCCATGATGCATAGCGGGAAACGAGCAAGGCTCCTCTATGCCGCCAATATGTGGATTATCAAGAGCAAACGTGCTATCTAGCCTTCTAATTAATTATTTCGCGACCATGGGGCATTATTGGTCTTTCTGGTGACTGCATCGAGGGGCAATAGCAAGAAAGTATATGATATAACTTACAGCTACACGGGGGAGCAGCATGGGGGACATATGCTGTGAAGAGGGGCTATTGACTTGAAACTCCCAGGTGAGATGGTGCACGTGCTTCTTTTCATTAAGTTGTTCGCGATGTTTTCCGTAGTAGTAGTAGTAGTCGTGTAGTAGGTAGTAGTAGTAGTAGTAGTGTTCTCTTGTAGCATGGTTGAGAGGATGTCGTTAGGTAGCGAATACTATACGACTACTTACTATACTACTACTATACTATCCTACTACATCTTACTCAACCATGCATACCAAGCGAGAATAGCATGCACAGACGTCGGGGCAATGTGAGGAAGAGGAGGATAGAAGGTCAAAGCCAAGGGTTAGTGTTTGTCGTAATAAAGGCATTCCGAGCAGTCACCAACAACCGATACTACCATCCGATCACCCACAATGGAACGGACGCTAGTGCAATAATGGGTAAAACCCAATCCTCGAGGTTCCCAGGACGATCCCGGAAGTAGGGTTCCAGGACGCCAACCTAGAGATTTGTGGGGAGACACTTGATATGGTGGTATGTAGCCACTCCTAGGTCTTCCTATCTCTCTCCTTCTCCCCTCCCGATCTTGAAAATTATTTTATATAGTAGTACTACTACTACTACTACGACCTACTATACTACTACTACTACTACTACACTACTGCTATAGTTTATTGATCTCCAGAGATAGTTCCAGAGTTTTGTTTAAAGGTAGCCTTAAGC
Organism: Sclerodactyla briareus; assembly: GCA_026419785.1. Taxonomy (NCBI): domain Eukaryota; kingdom Metazoa; phylum Echinodermata; class Holothuroidea; order Dendrochirotida; family Sclerodactylidae; genus Sclerodactyla; species Sclerodactyla briareus. Next base: position 120,875 of record JAODTK010005555.1, read on the forward strand.
GTGTTCAATGTGGGCGATACGATACGATACGATACGATCGATACATTTATCGGAGGAGTTCACATCTTGTGCGATATAAAAATGTCGTACGAAAATTTTATCGGACGTCTCGAGGCCTAACTTACGAGGAAAGGAGTGTGATTTAGTGCGAGAAGCACAGTTTCCCCTTTTGTCGCTTCAGGTGGGGGGGGGGGGGGGGCGTGGCGGTGGAATGCTGGTCGGCAGAGTTTTGGAGTACCAAGAATGGTAATTTCAGAGCAATTCGAAGTTTATGTCTTCCTCAGTACTTGTAAGGAGGCGTGGAGAAGCGCAATTAACGCTCACGAATCAGACAGTTGACCTCACCATCCCCGCCTTCCTTCTCGTTCGGACACCCAGTCTTAATAGCATCGTATCCAATGTACCTGCGAAGTGCGGTACCAAGAAAGCCATTCAGTCAATTCAGCCAATTGGAGCTGACACTTTGAGCTTGGTTACTCTGCCGAACATGCATGTAAAATAATCTACGGCTCCACCTTTGTACCTTACTACTTTTCTCACTGATTCTACAAACATAATTAACTTGTTAAATCGATATTATCCCCCCCCCCCCCTATAGCTTATTCCGTTCCTCTTTTCCGTTTCTAGCCTGCTCTTCACATGTGGATAGGGGTACGTTCCCGTCAATACGACAGGCTGTGGATCGAGACACTCTGGAAAAAACCTCCTACCCGGTTGTCCTCTCAACCACCCACAACACCCCTCCCCCCCCGGCCACCCACTACCACCCGCATATCTACTGCCTTTGAATGTCACATGATACTTCTTGGCGCCGGCGCAACATGCCCCCTCCCTCATTACCTCACGGTCACGCAAAACTATCGTAATGGGGAGGTGGCTTCATATATTCGAATGGAAATAATATGGTTTCGAAAGTCCCTTGCATGACGGCAACTAGGAGGCCCGAGAACTCTTCAGATGCCAATGTCTCCTCGATACGTCGCTACCCAAAACATTCATCAAAACCCCCTGATTTTATACCTAAAACCCACTTTTCCCAGCGCTAAACTTCCCCGCACTAGCCTGTTTCGGCGTTCCATACCTTTGCAGAATTTGCGCAAGTTCATCACTGCATTTTGCGCAATTTATCGCATCCGATAAATTATCGTACGATTAAAGTTGAAATATTTTCAACTCAACGTCCGATAAATTTATCGTATCGTATCGTATCGTTATCGCACAGGTGTGAACACTCCTATTGAGAATAACACTCACTTGTTAAACTCGACGTCCGATAAATTTATCGTATCGTATCGTATCGTATCGTATCGCCATCACAAGTGTAACAGTCCTTTAACTTTATCGGACGTCTAGTTGAAATATTTTCAACTTTTATCGTACGATAAATTTATCGGATGCGATAATTGTCGCAATGCAGTGACAACTTGCGTAATACCGCAAAGAGTATGGAACGCCAAACAGCTATTGGGGGAAGTTTTGCGTGAGAAGTGGGTTTTTAAGTTATAAAATCATGATTGATGAAGTATTGGGTAGTGACGTTCCGGGGAAGACATTGGCCTCTGAATGAGCTTCTCGACCCTATTGCCGCCATGCACGGAACCTACGAAACCATTATTTCAGTTCGAATCCATGGAAGCCCTCCCCATATGCAATAGTAACGTGACCAGTGAGGGATGGGAGGGTCATGTTGTGCGCCGGCGGCTCACGAGTATAATGTGACTGCAAAGCAGGAGATATACGGATGGTAGTGAGTGGCCAGGGGGAGGGGGTGTTGTGCTGTTTGAGGGGAGCAAGGTAGGAGGGGATTTCCAGAGGGCCTCGATCCACAGCTGACGTATTGACGGAACTTCAACCTTACCCTCATGTAAGAAAGACGCGGGAATAAAACGGAAAAGGCAAACGGAAATGAGCTATAGGGGTGGGGTGGGGGGTTATAATGTCGATTTAACGCCGAGTTAATTATGCCTTGTAGATCAGTGAGGAAAGTAGTATAAGGTACACAGGAGCCGTGGCATTATTTTTACAGGCTTGCTCTGAGCAGAATAACCAAGCTCCAATTTTCAGCTCAATTGGCAGTTGTATTTGACTCATTGACTGAGTGCTTCATTGGCGACCTCACTTCGCCGTATTATTGGATACCGTGCTAATTAAGACGTGCTGTCTAAGGAAAGGGTAGGCGGGGATGGTGAGGTCAGTTGTCCGATTTCGTGATAGTCAAATTGAGCTTCTCCTACGCCTCCTACAATACTGAGAAAAGCCCAAGCTTGAGAAGTGTTCTTTGAATTTACAATTCTTGGTATTCGAGAATTCTGCCGACCAAGCTATTGCACCGCCTGAAGCGACAACAGGGGAAAACTTGTGCTTCTCTCAGCTAAAATCCACCTACATTTCTCCGTTATGTTAGGCGCCGCCGAGAAGTCGAAAAATTATGTACGAATTTTTATCTCGCACACGTGTGAACACTCCACTCCGATAAATTTATCGTATCTGACCGTATAGTATCGTAGCGCACAAGGGGGAACAGCGATTACGGCCGAGTCGTCACACTACAGCGAAATGACCCATATTTTTTTGTATCATGTTCGTTTTTCGACGCACGTAGGAATGGCATTCGAAATTGATGTCAACAATGTCAGGTGTCAGAATAAAATGTGTCAGAGAAGGGTCGGAACATGAGGGTGCTGGTTCATAGGGGTGGGACGGAATGAGTCAGAAAATACGATGCAATTGTTAGTATGGTGACCGATCTATGATTGACGGAGATCTCTTCGTCCTAGTTTGAATACCGATAAAATGCCAAAAGCTTGTAAGTTGTGTTTTCTAATTTGTCACAGATTGGGCTCAAATTCATCATGATATATAATATAGCATGCGATTGCTCCCTAGGACATCGAGTTTTCTACGGATTTAAATCTGTATAGCGACATTAAGAAGTGAGTTGTGGCTCCTTGACAAACCCATGTAGAATTTGTGAAACACATTTCTGGGTAAAAGTTAATTGCTGAAGAGTAAACGTACTTTAAAATGGCACCTGAACTCTTCAGTGTTTATGATGACAATGCATGGTCACCCACTGCGTAAACTACCTATTAGTGATGCGGATGTCGTGGTAGGTCTAGTAGGAACCGAATCTTTCCTTTGTTTGGTACTCTTTTACACCCGGGCACTTCCACTTGTGTGAGTCATAGGTTTGGAAGAGGTATGCCAAGCGCTTGCTATATACATTCGGATCAGTGCCCACACGATCACAAACGGACCTCATGAGGGCAATCCCCGGTGTTGCAGGATCTCATCGGTAGATCTATTCAGTTTATTTCTCCCTGCTACTATTGCGAGTTGCAAATAGACAAATGTATCAAAATATGTTTGGAAACCACCGTTTTCCCCAAAAAATATTCATATTCCTGGACATTTTTCAGGAGATTTCCAGCATGAATGCTGGGAAACCTTTCGTTATGATACTTTGTACCTTGTTCTGAAATTTGAAACCCATTCAGTCCTTCCATCTCAAATATACTGAAGAAAGAAAATTCCCAAATTTGGCCCAAAATAATGTTTTCCCCCCTAAAATCCACATTCTCGGTAATTTCCAGCTGATTGCATGGGAAAAAGTTGTCATCTGCGCCTTTTTACATTGCTACAAATTTGGATTATTCAGCCATGGAATCAGCGAATATCTTGAAAAAATAGTGAAAAATTAGTAAGAATGAAAAAGTGTTCCAAAATGTGTTTTTTTTTTGCCCCCTGAATTTCACAATTTCGATGGTTTTCGCGTAACTTCGAAAAAATATTTGTTTTTGACTATTCTCACTATATCACCACTCCAAAGAGAGTATTTGGGTAGAATAATAGATTAAAAAATCTGACGGACACGCAAACTCACTCACACACACGCACACACTAACACACACGCAAACACACAAACAGACACTTTCGCAAGTGGACCTCACTTCAGGATTAGCCGCACCCATGGTACCCCGCCAACAGGAACCCCTCAAGGGATAGTTCTCAATTAACCACCGCTATGGTTACCATCGGCAAAGCGTTGTTATGGCACCAGCATCAGTAAATATTGTAATTGGCAAACTGACTACAATATCTCCTATTTAATACAGATAATTAATGTTTTAGATGCAATTGGTAATTGATCAATGACCTATATTTCTACATAATGGCAGGTGCCTGTTCAGGAAAGTATATATAAAGCTGGAAAGAGAGTGGCGCCATAGCGATTGCATTATTAGCTAGTAGACACCCAGAAATCACGAACGACGAGGCAGCCAAAACGAAAAATCCTCTTATACTCTATGGTCTACCATTGGCAGTTTGTTAGTTTTAGCAACTATCATGCAGACAGAAGATGTACATGATCATGGTTCCCGTCTATCAGCAGCCGCAGTTACAGTTATTCAGCAGTAGTTTTCATTGAATAAGAATGGAGCTAGCTATAGTGATTACATCAATAAATCATCCAGGACTCTCCATCGACGAGGCACCCAAACAGAATATCTTGGACTGCATATGCTGTTGAATAGCGGATCTCAATTATAGTTTTATCTGTCAACAATCGGGTTGTTTTAGGTATCATCGGGCAGTTAGGAGAATGGAATGCTTGATCGGTTTTCGTTATTAGCAGCCACAGTTACAGTCACTTTGCAATACTTCTCATCGAATAAAACTTTACCCATTTGAAAGTGGGAAGAGCGGATGACTCTATAGAGATTGAATCATTAGCTCGTCATGCAGAACGTAGAACTCTTCCTGATCATAACACATCTTACTTCGAATCGATGCAGTGTACGGTTTCAATTTTGGAAGTTGAATGTAGATTGAATTTCAGATTTGGAGAATCCCCAGTCAATCCATTTTAGCGATGGCGCTATTTATAAAAACCTTCGACAGGATCTCTACCCGTACGAAATAGGTGCGGCTGGAGCTGAACTTGTGGTTAGGTAGGTAGTTAGGTAGGGAGTAAAATATTCTCGTCACATGCTATGCTTTCGAGGGATTACGGGGAGCGTGCTGTCGCGAAGACCCCATTGTGCTGTTGGACCTGGGAATTCTGACCCCAATGTGGATTCCTTGTACCTATCATTGTTGTTCAATAAGTTCAATTGAGTATGCGCTGTATGCAATAACTTGCTGTCCATATACTTCTGATGATGGTACACCTTCGTTGTCTCTTCTCATGTGTTACTGCTGTTCCATAAGTGTTTTTACTGGCTTTCCTTGGATTTGATATGTGTTCCTGCTAGTTCTTCGGAACATAAAATGCTTCGTGCCCCCACGGCTCTTCCTCTTCGAACGTTGAGTACATTACATCACGTTAGCACGGTTGCTTCATAATGAACACTCCGCATAGCATAATGGTCCTACACCACAAAATAATACGAAGGGTGAGGAACCATACATAATTATCAAAGTTCCGGTGATTTCCGCTTATGGCAGTACTGTAGGCAGGCAGAGCCTTTTCATTCTGCATTGTTCCAAAATGAATGAGCTCACAGAATGTGTAGCGGGCACGTCTAGTGCTCAGCCGGAGGCGATGACTGTTCCAGAATAGTGTCCAATCGGAAGGATTTTGTTTGGAGGCGGGAGAATAGTAGTGCGGTATCAGTGTCGCTTTGCATGCAACAGGTCCCGGGTTCGATTTCCAGCCGCCCAGCAACGGGCGTTCTTTCCAGAAGTGGCTTGTACTTGCATTCGGACTGGCGGTCCGGTCCCTGCTGTTGAGTAGTGGGCTTGGTAATTTCGGGAGGTTGTTTCGGGGCACTTGCAATGGTCTCGTCGGTCGGCTGTGTGCAGTCGCGTCGAACATCTTCCGCTCCTCCAGGTTCTGAGAAAGTGGTCAGAGATCCTGGAGATCAATGATCGTCCGTCGGATGGGGACGTAAAATTGCGGTCCCGGGAGCAGGGATTGGTGTCACTCCTGCCTCGATATCATCTGAGCACTATCGAGAAGAGAAGGCGAGTTGTCGCCGGTGCTCATCCACGATCAAAAATTCGGTTAGGGTTCCACGATGAGTCAAATTGGCTTCCTGACCGTGCAATCAAATCAAAGTTTGGATCCTGATGGTGCGTTCCAACATTTTAAGAGAGACAAAAATCAGCTAATGCTGTGAGTGATTTCCCATGATGTGCTGGACGATTGAGTCCAGGAATTGAGGGCGATGAAAAGCGTCCGCCCTTCTCTTCCGAAATTGAAAAATAATTGTAACCAAACTTCGGAGAGGTAAAATACCAGACGAAAAGCTGAAAGCTGAACTTGAGCCTCGGAAGAACCCATACCCAGAAAATATTGAGATCCTATTCGCTCGAGTAAGTCAGCCCAAGATAAGATCAACCACGAGAAGCAGAAATTTGAAGCTCAGCGAGCTTTGCAGTTGATATTCGAGACCATGATTGCCTTGGGAAATGGTTCAGATTCTCAATTTCTCAACAAGAGCATTGTGCACGAATTATGTGAAGCCATGGCCCCGATTTCTCAAAGCACCAATGAGCTGAATTGGCACACATGGAATTGATTAAGCCCGACTTATGCAGAGAAGATAGCAGATGTGTTCCGATACAGAGCGCCGATTACGTCAGAATTATTTGGCGAGGACTTCAGCAAATCAAAGATAAAGTGAAAGCAGTAAAAATGGACTCAAGTCTATAATTGAGTTCCCAACATCAGTCCATGCACAACTAGGCTATAGAATTTTGTCAGAAAAAGTTTAGATGCTACTGCCCCTAGAGAAATTGGCCGGAAAGGGAGTAAATACCAAATCGAGCAAATCTTTACGCGTGCGGCGGTTTCTGTCACAGTCGAAATTTTCTAAGAATCAGATTTGGTGAAGTTCGATATGATCCCGAAAAAGGAACGAAAGTTTTGGGTTGGGCTTTCTTCCTGAATCCACTAAACTAAGAGAGTAGTGCTCTCTAATGAAAGAAGTTTAAGACGAAGGACAAAGTGGAAGAGCAATAATGGCCATCCTGGTTGCTAATTTCCATGAGTGGAATGTGACCCATTATACTACCGATCTTTAGGAGAGACAAAAATAATGGTGGTGATTTCGATAGTACCACAGTTCATCGGTGGCAGTGAAGCCGAATGTCTGGGTGTTATCAACATAAATGGCCTGTTACAACGATTGTGGCAAAACGAGCTCTTTAAACGAACATCGTCATTGCAATGGGGATGCCATATACAGTCTGACGATTCTACAGCTTTGGCTTTCCTAAATATGGGTTTGGGTACGAAATGTTCTTATCGGGTTGCCTTACTCATTAATTTGGTATTGTGGTATCGAGGAACAAACCCCTACTGCACTTTCTGCAGTTCATATCCCAGGAAAAAATAGAGTTGAGGCGACTTTCCTTGCTGAACAGTTAACATGTTCAACATTAGCGCACACTAACAAAGTGAACAACAAACAAGAAATAATTTTGGCAATACAACACGGAAATTTAGCCAATCATATGTAAGGCGTCTAGGAAATAATAATAATTAGAAACAGTTGTTCCATGCGGGGATTTGATCCAGCGACCGCGTTTGCTGTTGGGGCGGCCTTCAGTTTAACTGGGCTCTATCTCTGTCTTAGCCTTTTTTCCTCCTTCGCGCCTCGTTGGGGAAGACCTTGAAAAGGGATTACTTTTTATTAGTCCCATGTGACCACCCAAATTGACCCACGTACGAGTCGGTCCTGGAACTATTAACAGACCACCTCCTGTAATATGGGTAGGAGAAAATACTTTGACAATACCGGATTCGTACCCCCCTCCCACTCAAATCCTTAGAAACGAAAAATCAGACTTTAGTATGTCACATGTCATCGATGCGTCGCCGCGTTTTGTACGAGGGGGCTAACTAAAAGACGTCATCTGTCTGCGTGGAGACCCTCAACCCAGGGTCGGTATCGGTCTACGTAACCCAATTTGTATTCCAGGAATTGTAGACTTTTGACAGAATTCTCTCTCTAAGAGCTTACTTATGAGTATTAGTGTAATAATATACTGATATTAGCACGAAGTAGGCCTATGCTTCCAACGTCTTCGTCGATACCTGTGGGAATAGAGAGGAACCTCTAGTGGGGACACTAAAAAAAACTCAAGTCTATTTGTAATATCTCGGCTGTTTTTTATACCTTACAGGTCTTGAGCCAAATAATAACTTATCTTTGAAGACTTTGATATTAAAAGTTGCTACTCTTCTAGCTTTGATGTAAGCCCAGCAATACCGGACCAGACTACCATTTATGTTGACGAGAAGATAAATAAAATCACATTTGTCGAGGATGAGTTCATGTGTGTGTATTCCGCACTGGATGCGTACTTAAAAGTAACGATGGACCGAGGTCGAATGTTACTTCTTTATTCATTTACCGAAGGCAGAGGGAATCTATGCCGCTATTGTGTATGTTTGGTGTGTGTGTATGGGTGCATCATTCATTACTCATATTGACCTGTTGGATACCGTATTAAGAGGAGACCCATTTATTTTGGAGTCGGGTCTGCAGTTACCTGAGGTCAACAAAGGTCAACGTCTGAAGAACCTTGTGATCATGATAACTGTGCAACTAAACGATTCAAACAAGCTCATACTTGGCACGAAGAGTCGTCATGTGGTGTAGGGGATCCCTACTGCTTTAGGGTGGGGTACAAGGTCACCGAAGGTTAACAAAAATCTGAGGAGCGGGTGAGCACAATAATTGAGCGACGAAATGAAATAAAGTTGACAGTTGAAAATTGCAAATATATGTGAAAGGCGCAAAAAGGAGATTGGAGAACTTTCAACGTGACAAAAGACACGGGCCAAAACGTTTGTTTTGGGTAGTGGGCAGGAGAAACGAGGAGTTATACGGAATCCAAAACAGGGTTGTGTGCGTAAACAGTTAATGCGAACCCAGAAGCTAGGAGGAAACGTTTCGGGTCAACAAAAACTTTGACAATACGAAATTATAGAATAGACAGACGCCAGACGGACACACGGCGAGCACGGCATAGAAAGGAACTAGTCAACTGGAATCACAAAAGAAAAGGGGCTTAGAATCAAAACTGCGTGGCCAGAAGATTATCCCGAAAAAAGCCGATTGAAACTGCCAGGAAATGTTTCAAGAGGACTGAAAGCGTCAATTTACAATTTAGTCCAGTGGGTGCATTGCTCCGAGTTGAATATGAGTTTCTTGTTCTGCCGCTATGTGTGTCGTGTTATTACCGTCACAGAGAAAAGCTCCGGTCACCCGAATGTCAGCGATGACGCAGCGAGAAGGGGGTTGGAAATGGTCTAGGGTGGACTGGGAGACCTCTGTCATTTTCCCGAATGGAACGGAGGTGTGTCAGTTGAAAACGATCAGCGTTAAGCAACTACAGGTTTAACCAACATACAACTTGTTGGCAGCGATGACAAGTGCTAACATATACAACAAGTGCCTTCTGGGCCCATGAATGATGTTTAGAAAGTTATCTCAAGTAACATGGGGGCAAGTTTTGCACTGGGTTACCTTCTACGTTGACACGGAACATTGCCAGGGAAGTTGTGGGTGGGAGTACTAGAAGGATGGACTGCCCTAACTAGGTGCTGTGAACACGTGATGGTGGTACGGTCACGTGACAGCAATCGGCAATTCCTAGATACCATGTTGCGAATAGTGATAGCTTGTGGATGGTAAGTGATGACCAGAGGTACACGGGCAAGATTTGTGTTATTTGGAGTATTGTAAAGCAGTGGCTCTGTCAACGGAATCGACTAGTTTAAAAGCCCCGTCAATAACCATTATTAGGATTACCCCGATGTCTGAAGTGCTGGTCTGTTACGCGGCAGCCTCAGGTAATCCGAATGATACTACAGCACTCGTTGCGACCGAAGAAACTGGCCTTACGGAATCGCATTCTTGCAAGAAGGGGGGTGACTGAGTCATAGCGAAATAGGTATGGAGCATCTGTTTCTTCAGAAGTGATCGAGAGGACACCCCGTCGCCCTGGAAAGATAGATTCAAATCCAAGAAGGTAAACTCGATTGCTGATACATGCGGGTATAAACGGATGGCATCATTAACGTTTCGAAATGATCGAGGAATGCATCCAAACTCACGCAGGGTCCGACGAAGATACCTAGGATATCATCGATGTATTGCTTAAATAAAGAAAAATAAAAAAAAGGTACGGGTCCAGTGTAGGAAGCAAACAAATCCTGTTCAATGTAGCCCATAGTTAAGGCAGGCCACAGCCGGTCCGATACGAGACCCAATAGCAATGCCTCTAAGTTGACGGTAATAGTGATCCATCGATGGAAATCAATTATTAACAAGGGACTGAGGTCACAAAGCGGAGGAATACATCCACGGTATGGTCTGATCATGAGACTGAGATAGAATTCGAGGGCCATCATACATAGGTAATGTGGAAGGGACGTATATATAAGAAGGAACGTCCAAAGTGAAAAGATATTTTCACTCCTACCGTCTAGAGTATAGTTTTCAAGTAGCGCAATGAATGAGGCGAGTCCTGTACACATGTAGGTATAACGAACTCTATATATATATATATAGATATATATATAATAGATATAGATATATATATATAAATAAACATATATATATATATATATATAATAATATTATGTTCGGGAATACCTTAACATTTGATTCCGACAAGCACCAATTTCATGATTGCTCAATTATCATGTGAGAAAAAAAACACACGACTGTTCTAACAAAAGGGGCCAAAATGGACAGCTGGAATTCATTGACCTGAATTTCTTGAAGAACGCCATGTGTCCATATTGGTCAATGATAATACTGACCAACTCTCATGTTCATCCACCCTATTCTGTAGAAATGGAAGCCGCTTCACCGCTCGAACATAATGGCTGAATGACCCTCTTATGAACTTTGAACCCCACATTCCTGACACCCCTCTTGAACACAGTAGTCAATACTGATACTGACCAACATCATGATCATTCAATTCAATATGTGGAAAAAAGCGTTTTATTCTTTGACCTCGTAAAATAACCATTATGGTCAAAATGACCCGAAGATGGCCTGTGGCATAACTCCTGAACCCACGTATGTAGCATCGGTTCTCGATTATACTGGCCAAATACATGGCATCCGTTTTGAAACTGTAGGAGGAGGAGCATTTTTCGTATTTTCACGAAATGGGCCCATGGAAGCCCAGACGATCTTTGACCTCAACTGCACCGCACAACAGCACAACATGTGAGGTCATCATGTGTGACCAGGTGTCTCATCATGATCCATCAACGGATTAAAGGATTAAGCAATTTGAATCAATGGGACTGTTCACAGTTGTAATCGCGTCATTTCTGGCATGGGACTTCGAAAGCTCTTTCTGCACACTGCACGCGCATGTCGATTGCCATTGTTTCCTCATGACCTTGACACATAGCATTATCCTTCATAAAACTGTTATTATGAACAGGTTATTCGATAGATCGATAGATGATGATAGATCGATAGCTAGATAGAATATAGATAGATAGTAGTAGTAGATAGATAACGTTATTCCATGAAAAGCCCATTGCGTGCTCACTGTAACAACATGTTGAGTCGTTCACAGCTCCCCTGATGCAGTATATATTGCTCTCACACACACTATAAGCATTATCCTACAAGCGATTTGCGCAATTGAATAGTACTCGCTATCCAACACGTTGGAGTTACTAAGCGGAAGATCTCCAGCTGACGATGGGTTCACACAATATCCGGGTATTCCCCCTAGTCACCCGTACTGGATCTTGAATTTTATTTTTATGGGTTCAAGGAGAGATGCTTATCAGGAAACCTTGTCTGTATTGTTCGCAGATTAGCACCAGTGATAGCCCGTCATCATCTCTCCTCGTTTCTCGACTAGTCTCAAATGAGATCGCGGCAGGGGTGTGGCCATTCCCATTCTGCTTCCTGCCCGGACCCCCGGATTATACGTCTCTATCGAGAGGTCGATCAATGAATGACCTCCGATCACTTCTCGCAACCTGGAGTAGCGGAAGATTCATGTATATCGTGACTGCTCACAGCCGATCGACGAGACCTATTGCAAAATCTCGGGACGAATAGCAACACCTCGCCCAATTGAAACTGCGAGTAAAGCTATCAAAGGAACAACGTCCGTTGAAACACTCTGGAACTTGAACCAGGAATGTTCGCTTGCAAAGATTCACCTCCCAGGCGTCTAGGCGCTCCAGGATTGTTGTATCTTTGGCGCGCCATAGGACAGCCACTCCAGCAGGGACGTTTTAGGGAAGCGGATTAGCTCAGTTGGTATAGCCCTGGACTTCGAATCCCATTGGAGGGGTGTAGTACGGTCCTGAGCGAACGTGCATCCAGGCGGTGTAGTAGGTCGTGAGCGAAAATGCTTCCATGGTGGTGCAGACAAGGTCTTCATCTGATTACCAACGACCATGCAGGGGATTAAATCACTAGTCGTGTGAGGAGGCGATGTCCTTGATAGAAGACTGTAAACCCGAATCTAAATTGTCGATCTTTTGGTTATGTAACATGCTTTGTGGTGGCTACCTCATGTATCTCGACCTTTGTTTTGTTTCCATTTCCGTATCACAGCGGAGAGCTCCTGGCTTCTGGAGGACGGCCACGGTTAAGGAACTAACGTCGTGATACCCTTGTGCGAGTGGTGAGACTCGCACATGACACCAGTCCCGTTAGTAAAGAACCTCCCCATGGTTTAGCACCTATTTTGTATAATTTACCTATCTATACCTTTTTACTTGGCGCAGTTTGTAATTATATCTCAGAGTGCACGGGGACGAGACCAAGAGTAATTCACGTTATATCTTTGTTCCCTCAGCATGACCCGCCCCGGTGGGATTCAGTGTATTCCTGCTCCTCCCCAATCTGTCTCATTAGACGCAGCCACCAACTGTTTTCTCTCCGATTGTCGACCCTCCTCCTCCCTTTGCTAGGCGGCAGCCCCACCCCACCCCACCCCACTGTTAGCATTAGTTCCTGGTATCAAGTGGCCTTCACAGCTGCCTGAAAAACCGCGCCTGCGTGATTCAGGTCGGTCATCCTTTCCCGAAGACGCTACAATGTATAGGTCTGCTGGCCTGATCCTTTCTCACGATAAGTCTCACAGAATAAAATAGATGAAGAGAAAATGATACCATTATGCACTGATTAATATTCAATTGATTCGCCACTTACCATAGATAGTTTACAGTATTAGTGTATATCCATTCACATATTGTCACAACATCTAAATGAGGAAAAGATTGACTGAGCCTTCCTCGCGAAGTGAGGCGAAAAAATACGTGAAAAGTTCATGAATTGAGATCTATTTATTAGGAGGAATGACAAACCAGAATAAAAATGTTTTGAAAGGTAAGCACGGAACGCTGTCTCTTCATATTGTTATCAAGTAGGTATTTGGGGCTTTCCTAAGTTGAGAGTTCTTATATCCCTGATGTTTCATGTCCCAAAATGAGGGTACTAGGTTAATGGATGTTCAAATTATTATTATTACCATAGTATACGTTCCGTTAATATGGGATGATTGAGACGGCCCTGTGGGCGTGCTTGGGTATGGGTCATGTTTCTCTAACGAAAGTTTGTAGTCAGAGGCCCCCGTCTCACACTCGGGCACAGTGACTGTAAACGTCTGCCGCACCATTCCGATTCCTTGTTCACGATTTGCTAGTTCTGGGGCACTTTTCTCACATCGTTTCCTCGCGTTTCCAGAGACCACTGGACCCCCATTCTTTCCGATACCAGTCCAAACAGTGGCCGGAGTATATTCTCTTTCCAACTACAGTTGTCTTTCGTTGGTTTTTCTTGTTATTGTACTCGTTTGATGATGTCGAATTCAAAGAAGGTTATTCGGGGTCACGGAGGTCAGAAGTCTTAATCCATGAAACACGTAAACCCAAAACTCTTTGTCTTCAAGCCGAATGTGGTGTGTATTGTAAGGAGGGGGAGGGGGGTGCAAAAAACTGTATCGTTCCTGGTTATGTAGGGGTGATGTTTAGAAAGAATGAAAATATATTTTGTGAATAATCTTATTTCGGTAAATTCAGCTTTGTAAACGCAGCTCCTACCCGCCCCTGAACAGGACGACTATCTATTTGGAGGTTTCCCCGATGCATAAGTACAATTACCCCTATTGGTTGAGAGTCGTGTCAGAGTCAGTTGAGTCCCTACGTTAATCTGGAACCATGTTAACCTGATAATACAAGAATGCTTAGTCCGATCGGGCTGATATTGGTGGTTAGCTTTCCACTGGGAATGAAAGAGCCTCAGTTTTTCATATGGATTGGGGTCAATTTGTTAAACAAGGTGATTTCGGGGAAAATAAATATTTGGGGCCAATTTTCACTGTAAGCGCGATAACACCAGATCCACATAGATGAGCCATACTTGGATGTATGTTTCTCGTGATGATTACATGAGTTGTATCGCTTGGAGTGATGCCAGTGTCATATGATGTTGCTAGTGGTCACAGAGACGTGTAAAACGTCTGGCATCACTCATTCAGAGTCCTTGTCACGATTTTCTAGTTTCTGGCACTTTCCTTACATCGTTTTTCTGCGTTAGGAGGACCACTGAACCCATTTCTTCGTTACCAATTCACCAACCGTGTCCTGGTGGTGTATTTCTTCCACTACAGTTGTCGTTCGTTGATTTCTTGTTACTCTTCAATACTTCCAAACTCAAAGCACTACTTGGGTCAGTTTTCGGGGTCAGCGGAGTTCATAAGTCTAAATCCTTATAACCTCGGAATTCCAGAAGCTTGTCCGTTCAAGTCTGGAATTGCTGTATGCTTCTCATCACCACAACCTATCGTTTTGTCGAGATGATTCTTCCCTTTTTTTCAACAGGGAATTTTGGAGAATGTTAGATTTTGCCCATGATCGAGATGGTCAATGTTTTGTCTGGACATTATGTATGGGGCATGGAGGGTGAATGAGACATACATATTCCAATCAATCCCCATGCCTATTTTTACCTCATTTCAGAGAAATCATGTTATCGTGGCATGTTACACCATTATCCCCCCACCACCCCCGCCCCTCTAGTTACTCCCTGTATGCGACAGTTTTCCTTACTTGCACATACCAACGCTGAGTAACCCAACCAACCAACGACATATATAGCGAATGATGGCAACATTCTAATCGACCACGACGGTTTTCCGCCAAAATTAAACGATTAATATCCATGAGATCAGCTTTTTGTTCACTTCTTAGGATGATATGATGTCGTGACTCCAATCAAGGTACTTTTCCACCTTCGTGTAGACCCCTGGGTAGCGTTCATTACCGCATCCGACACCACAGGAGGTGACGCCGACGCGAGTACCTGTATTCTGCAATTCGGCAGGGCGCAAACCAACGGTCCCCCGGAGTCACCCTAGGAAAATATGATAAAGTGTATGTAATGAAAGACATGTTGCATGTACCGAAAATTGCGCGTAACGACCTCAGCAAGCTTTGACGAATTCGGAAGCCTCGAACAAACTGCGCTTCTCTTGATTGAAAGGTGCTCGAACGGGCGGTGGTAAAGATGAACTGCGTACTATATTCACATGTGAACAACGCTCGACGTTCAACTTTCGCCGACTTTTAATCGACAGGGAATGTGTTTCAAGCTGTATTTCCACAAGTCCTGTGAAACCAATTTTCCCCATGAACTGAATTGAATATTCATCGCTGGTGGCTGAAACCAGTTTACTCCTAACAGGAATACCTAGTGGGCACCATGAGACGCGACTATACGTTGTCGAACTGCACTGTAACAAAACGCTTTGTTTTACTGAAATTGTAATCCCAAAGCCCCTGAACAGGCCATGTGGCGAAATTGTGTTTTGGTTTTGTTTGTCCGATCTCTGACACCCATCGCCAATTCGTCTGATGTTTGTTGCGGTTCGTAATTCTCAAGAGAATTTTGTTCCGTTCAAGAGGAAAAATGTTCCGAATACATTTCCGGAGAGATCGGTAGCACTTTTTACTTCCCACTCCAAATCTGTTCAAATGCGGAACACTTTCCCCAAATCATAAACACGTTGTGTTTAAGTGGCATAGTACATCGTTTCTCGGATCGGCATGTTAGCAGTGCAAACGTTATTGCATAATGTTTAGATAGTTTTCCCTGCCCAAGATCCCCTTTGAGTGTATCATTTCAAATTTCGATGTAATACTAGAATTCACACCCCATTTTAACGAAGACCAGGGATCCAGGGCAATTCTCGAGAACAATAATGAACATGCCGTCTACATGAAGTCCTACCATAAGTGTACAAGTCATGCATAGTCCCGCTAAGGTATGGAGAATATCAGATATGTGTAATTTGGGAGAGTGCCTTTCCTGTACAACCAATCATTCGGTGGGCTTTTCCTCATCCCCAAAGCTGGCTTTGGATTGGTCAGAGTGCTTAGCAATAGTCTTACTCTCATCTTAACAGATGACTGTTGGTAGGCTTGTCCTGCAGATTTGTTTTTCTGCCTTTTCACCTATATTTACCGTTGATGGTTGCCATATCAACAATTGCTTGGTGAAAATTGTGGTGATTAAAAAATATCCTATGGCGAACCCTACATTTCTGTTAGTATGTGGTGCGTGTTTTATGAATTTTCCCCGAACATCATGGATTTTCATGCACGCTTAAATAGTCACGAAGCACATATTTTCCCTCGAGGCAATCTCTCATTTCTACTTTTTTCCATTATTTTTCCATATACTGGCTGAATCCAATAGCAGAATGATTTCCAATTTTGTAACGAGGTATAAGACACACCTGACACTTTTATGAGAAATGTGTATTTTAGTGGGGAAATTGATTTGAGAGCAAATTACAACTTTCAATTCAACACTGGATTTACAAACGACAAGTTACTGCTCATCGAAGATCAATCCGGAAAACTTACGATCAGTCGTTCCCACAATCAGGAACTCCACCAACAATTTTGTTCCAGCTGATAATAACTAACTAATAGTTTCTACGAACATGCTAAGGAGGAATAAATCAAAATCAACACTGAAGCAAAAACCATTGCGAGCCAACTGACCGCGTCGGATCGAAGTACAATGAACTGAACTTCTCAAACCACCCATGCAGGACCTATCACCCAGCGTAGTTAGTCGGAGATCGGAATAATTAGCAAAGGCATTCTTGACGGTGTGAACAATGGCGTCATCGAGGCCACTAATGTCGACACCATTCTAGCAATCCTCATTATCACAATTTATTACAGTTGCGACAGAGTTACACGCTGTGATTAAACTTACCTGACAAGTATCGGTGCCACTGCCATATGAGCCGCCGCATATCATATTCTGGCTCAACTGGTGATAATCAGACAGTTGCAGACATGTATCACGGTCCTGATAGGTGACTCTCGCTTCCTGGAGAGCGTCTCTGTGCTGTCCGGTTGAAACTGTAACAACGAGTTAGTATAACAGCTGTTGCAGTTTGGGACATGGGAACTCTATTTCTGGGTCACATTGCATAACGATCATACGACCAGTCTAGCATTGATGTTGTGCGGGGGGTTGCGCATTCTCCACCCTCTGCTACGCTTTTCCAATCAAACTTTTGTTGAAAATTCTCGTGAACTCTCCTGCCGTGGCCCAAAACAGGGGTTGCTAATTCAGATAGGGAGCATCATGGATGACATTGATTTGTAGTCAGTGTTTGTAACCGTCTCTCTAATCCAAGTTTCAAGTCAAGTCAATTTTTCAAACAAGTCCTCAAGTCAAGGCAAGTTCATTCACTCCATGATCCAAGTCAAGGCAGTCAAGTCATAGGCAACAATCAAGTCAAGTCAAGTCACAGCAAAAGCCAGTCAAGTCAAGTTCAATTTTTTCTAAGTCAATTCAGTCACTAACATTGATTTGATCTAATGAATTAGCCCGATTCCTGGTTTCCATAGCAATTGTTGTTCAAAGGTGCTCATCTTCAATTTTAGGTACTCTGGCTAGCCGTATATTGTCAGTGAGTTTGTTTTCAAACAGTTGAAAAACGCAAAAATCTCTCGGAAGGCTACGATGCGAACCACCCTACGGAGTCAACAAAACTCTCTACGAGATTACTGGTTTCAGTTAATTCACATTGCATCGACGAGGGATCAGAGTCTTTGGAACTCTCGTCACTCTTCCGTCGTGCAGTCGTAAACTGAGCACGACTTGGCGGCCGAAACTGTCTCGACAGACCAACGCGACAGGTACCGATTTTCAAGAGAAGCACACCAGAGCTCTCCGAGCGATCAGCACTTTCACTGATTGTGTGTCGAATCGAAGAGTCTACGACGGGCCAAACTCTCGCATACTACTTCGAATGATAGAACAGAAAACAAGATGCTCAACCCGCCGGCCATAGAGCCCAGCAAAGGCGACGTCACCATCGCTTACAGAGCGCAGATATCTCACGGACCTATTCTGTAAGGAATCACCCACCTTTGGGGCTTCCGGCTATTAAACAAAAACTGCTCTCATTAGGGCCAACCAAATACCGTACCCCGCAACATTTGCATTGCTCAAACAATCACCCTGTCTCTGTCCTATTCCTTTTACTTACTACTGTAATAAGATAATACGATTAGCGCAATACATTATTCTCGCAAGGGGCTTTGCGAAAGTAGGATAAGTAAATAACGGTATTATCAACAACCTCTCAGGGACTGCGCGGATATACGTAGCTAATTTATAACCTGCAACCTACACACAATAAACAGAAAGAGTAGTCAAGAACCTATCAGAACGCCCTCTATCAATTACAGAGCTGGTCGCCCTGGGTAAGGGTCAACGAAGGAGGCAAACACCCAGTTTTTTCCCCATCACTCAACCTGAACCCCCCCCCCAAACCTAACCCTCAAACCCAGAGGGGGGCAACTACTCTCTCTAACGAATTAATCGTTGCAATGTAGAATAATCAGTCCAAGTTAATCAACACATGAGAAACCTGCCCATTAACGGCATACTACTTGATGAACGCTCTTCCCGAGCAGAAACTGCACTTTATAGTTACCTAGTCGCCAGCCTAACAAAGGCTGCACAACCCAGCCACAAAGTCCGATGGTGCCTCTACCCCCCACCCTTAAACCAGCTTCAAACCTAAACAAAAATTCCGCCCCACACTTGACGCGAGCATCAATCATGCACGGGACACCCTTCCCCCCCGCCCTCCCCCCTCCTCGGCCCGGAGTTTGGGATTGAGCACAGTATCCACGCCTGGAAATCAACTAATGCCACCCCCTCCAAACGAAATACTAAAGTGATTTTTTTTTTGCCCTATAGCGTTGCCTCACGAATTCGAGGGATCGAATTCAAAGGTCTCGGCCGACCTCCCATGACAATCAACTAATGCTGCTCACCGTCCAGGCAACACTTTCTAAACACTAACTGTCATTCTGTCATGCGTGTTGTATGGGCTGTAATGTAGCGATCGTCCGCGCCCTTTTTAAAACTGTGCTATTGTACAAACCACAGAGCGATACAGTAGGCTGTGCATGCGATACTTATATCGATATGGCAGTAGACCGCGGTAGTCAGCTATCAATGAATAGGCCCTAATAGCTCGGGGGCGATGTACCGTACATCAATTCAAAAACGAACTGCAACTCGAGTCGCTCAAGGACTTGCGCTTGTTTATTAAACTCGAGTCGACAATGGTCCAAGTCAAGTCAACAAATAAGGTTGAGACTCGGTCCAGTCAAGCCCTACAGGATAGCGCTTAAGTTCAATTAATTTTATTTTTTTTTAACCAAATCAATCAAGTCGGTTCACGCGACTCGAGTCGACTCGGTCCGAGTCCTCTGACTTGACTTGTGACAACACTGTTTGTAGTTTGATTTGTAATCGAGGTCGAAGGCACATCATGGTCAAATCTGTTCCAACAGTGGCAGTTGACATATGATGCACAAAGTCCTGTTTGTCAAGCCTGCAGATGTTCTGTTTGCAAAAGGATTGCCTCGTTCGGATTATTCTAACTGAGACACAATATTTCAATCACCCACCATCCTTCCTCTACCATTCCACCATCATATCACGATATGGGGAGTGTGTATTGAGTCGAGTGACAGCTCTTGGAAGGATCGCACTTTCTGGCCCTGCAATCCCAATCGGGCCCTGATGACTCCCCAAACCATATGAAACATTAACTCACTATGGAGCGGCCATTGACTGTTCATCTGCCAGTTACGAGTGTTCACAAGTTGCGTTACGGAACCCCATACATACATACATACATACATACATACATAATACATACATACATACATACATACATACATACATACCTACATACATACATACATACATACATACATACATACATACGATCAGTGGTCTCTTTGAATTTAGTCACCATGCAAAAACGACTCCAAGGCATTCCATGTTGTTGCTTTCAGAATTTTGTATTTAGCATTTAACAGAAACAGCTTATACAGCTTATTAATCAGTGACCAATTTCAAATTCTAAAGATCAATTATTGACTATGTCTACTAGAGGAGTTTTTGCGTAAATATGACTGATATTGCCCTAAAATTATGACAAATTAGACACAATATTCAACTTCATTGGACCCATTTTCTCATTTCAAATATCTCAGGATCAATGCTTGACCAAATACATTTATGGGAATCCAACAAACTTGACCATTGGCCCTAAATAACGATTACACACTGAATATCCCGCAGTGACTCGAGTCATGTTAGACGTTTGGGGGACTAAAGGTAGACGTATACCCTCAAGCTTCATAACGAATTGGTAGGCAAGGTATTTCAGAATTGTACTTTATTTTTTATACTTGCACTTCATTTCTGAAGTGTCTTATATTGAACCAATTGCTTATCAATATTAAAATTTCAAAGGCTGGTCAGGTGACACAAATTTGTATCATTACTAAGGTTAATGCGCAACTTGCTGTCCCAGACCCAGGGTTGGAGGGGAATTGTGTCAGTTTTGTTTTACTCAATCCAATATTTTAGAGGGGAGGGTCGTCTCATATTCATATCAGACACAATTCTATATAATCATCATATTAGGTGCACATATTGACATGGCAATTTTCTGAAACAGCACACCAATTGGTGGATGGAAGTTGCATGAAAAACGTAATTTGGGACATTATTGATGGTGGGGTGGGGATGATTGGGGGGGGGGGATTTGCAGGCTGGATGGGGGCAGCAGCCCAGTATTGGGAAATAGCAAGTAATTAAGGAAATTTGGATTTTGAGGTGGGGAGGCAAGGGGGTGATAGTTGAATTAGGAGTTTTTTATCGCATAGGCGTCCTTGGAGGTTGTTGCCAGAAAATGTTATTAATCGCCAGTTTTCTGTCCATAAGTGACCTTGAATGACGAAAATGTTACCCTCCATAATATGCACTAAGTTACGGAATATCAGCCATATCGCGTATAGTCACTAGCAGTTCTTGCGGAAAATATTATTATTTGGCAGTCATTTAACCTCGAATGACCTTCGATGACATGACGGTTTCTATGAAAAGATGTTGCCTCGAGTTGAATACACCAAGCCCCAAAAGATTCAGGTATTCAGATACAACACACACTTTGCTATTGCCAAAGGTATCAAAACCGACCTTTGACCCCTTGTAACTTGAAACCAGGTGTCAGATCGAAGCGGGAGCGGTTTCGTCTATGTAGCACACAGAGCTCTATCACGTAACTTCTAAAATAAGCACATTTTCTTAAGACTCGAACTCGACCTTTCGACATTGTCCTTAGATGATGTTTGATTCACTTAATCCGAAAATTACCATGACAAATCTTTACTAACACCTTAAATGCACTCATTTCGATCGTTATTGTCCTTTTTTAACGAAACTATGGGGTATTGAAGAATTTATGCAAATTAGTCACATCAAATGACCTTCAGTGACCTTGACACTGGTGTCAAATTGATCAGGATTGAACGTGTCCATCGCTACAGTTTCATAAAAATTCAATCAACTTTAAAATCTGCATAAATTGGGCATATTGGACTACCTCAATGCAATGAGTCACATTAAATTACCTCTGTTGACCTCGTCTCTACTGTAAAACTCCTCGAGACTATGAATGAACTATCTTCATTGTGTTCCATAGAATTCAACGAAAAAAAAAAAAAAAAAAAAAAAACCCTTAAAATTTGCATGAATTATGCAATTAGATTCCTAATTCGCACAGTATAATGTTATAAATCTAATCAGGTCATCCACCCCACTTCGAGTTGTATAAAAAGCTGAACTGCATCACTAATGCATCTACCGATAAAAAAATATCTTGTGCACAAGCTTTTGGGTCAATTTTCATTAAAATATGCAATCTATGCAAATTAGTACTGTTTTTTTTGGGGGGGGGCGAAAAGTAGATGCACATCGACAACTCTCCACCGTACACCTCTATGACGGCTTCCACGGATTTGGAGATATCCGAACGGCAAACAGACAAACAGACGACGGACGGACGCACAGACAGACACACATACAACAAAGTGATCATATGTCTCTCCTTGAACAAAGTTCAGGCGAGACAAAAACGTGACTAATGTGAAAGGTTTGGGAGGTCGGTTTCGGAGCTGGCGGGGGTTGACGCAAATATATGATTTACATTCCATTGGGCTGAACTCATCATTATTAATTACTTGATGTGTGGGTTTTGCAGGATTGCTGCTCTTGTATATATAAGGATGTCTTACCGTCAGTCACGCCGTATCCAGTTATAAAGCATCGCTAGGAGTGTCCAGGTGACTGTGCCTCATTAACGAGACATGCAGCGTTGCTCCGAGAGGGTCGCAATTTCAGCTCCTCAATAGAGGTCGGCAGGATGACGGGACTGTCGAGGGTCAATATAGCGATTGTCGTTGTCGAAAGTACTGGTGTCGAAATCCTCGTGAGAGTCAACGTCCATAACGTTCCGTACGGTGTCCGGAGTGAAATTAATGGAAGATGCGGAAAGTGTCTCGCCCAGATACACCTTGGACAGAGAGTGTCCTTGAACAATGATGAATAAATGAGTTGATGAGGCATGAGGGGTGGTTATTATTGATTCGATCTTTAGGGTTCAGGAAGCCATTAAGGTTAATCCTAGGAAACCCAGTTCGTATTGATCGGAAATGAGCACCGGTGATAACTAGCTTCTCATATCGACTAGGGGTCAGATGATATCGAAGCAGAGGGTACCCAATCCCAGTCTGCTCCAGGGACTTGCCATTCCACGTAAAATACATACATTACAGCAGAACCCATGAGGGAAACCAAGACCTCGTCCATCGCAACTGAAAGCCCACCTAGGGGAAGGTCCGGGATGCGAATTTCGAACCCGTAATTATTTGCTCTGGACAGGTCACTAGAACCAGGTACCTTCTTCTGCCCAACAACGGAGCGAGTCGGGAGAGATGTTTCTCGCAGCCGTTCGGTTTGATACGTCATTCCAAAAAAGACATTGAAGGATTAGCCAGAACGTTTTTGGTTTGTTTTTTCGTCTTGCAAAATGTATGTAATTACAATTTCTATATGCACTGTCGTATCTCTCAAATTGCCTTTGGCAGACCGGAAATAGGCCTGCATTGTGGATCAGCACTGAACAAAATCATGGTTCACGTAGTCCTGGAACTTGAGCGGTGTTAACACTCCATCCGTCGACGGCAGGCGGCAACGGCGATGCCAAGATACCACTCTGTATGTATGCGATATTGTTTCTCCTTATAGTTAAGTATTCCCTGAATCAAGTATTTCCATAAGATGACCCTGCAACCCATATTTTTAATAAATTACAGTTGAAGTCTGGTTTTTCCAGTTATTTCAATTCACAGAAAGGACAAAATTTGACATTGCCGTCCAGTTTTTTCTATATTACTATGTTCATCAAAGTCACTAGAAAGTTCAGGTTTCAACCGCCTTTTTATCGGCAATCATAATATTTTGAGCAAATGTCAATGGGTTCCGGCTTGATCATCCACAGAACTGACCCTAATAGGATGGAACTGACCAACTTTACAGCAAACAGGGGAGATTGTCATTCCACCGGCTGTTTTCTTGGATCAGTCCAGAGCTTTTGACACACTTGATCATGATATATTATTATCTACAAACTCTCAATTATGGTGTACGAGGAAGCTCACTTCCCTGGTTCCGCGGTATTTGTCAAAATAGGAAGCAAAATCACCTGTGGAATAGTGTTATTAATGCGGAAACTCACAGTCAGATATGGTGTTCCCCAGGGTTACATATTAGGACTCTAAAAAGTCTGCCAAATATCAGCTTGACCGGACTATGCGTTCTGAACTCATCGTGTCCCCAAAGTTTCCTAGACCCCAAAACAATATGAATCATGTTCTTATCATGGGGAACACTCCTGAGCTAAAATTGACCAAACTATCAGGTTAGGTTTGTTTCAGTTCCCATTTTATATACGAACAAGAGCACCAATGGTGTTGTAGCTCAAATACACATAAGGAACCAAGACGAAATTATGTGTTATTTGTTCAAGGATCATGGAGTAAGAAGGCAGTTTTAAACAATAGCCTATTGTGCCCTATAAAAAAACCTTTGACGTTGATCTTCCTATGGTCAAATGTGTCTTAGCAGTCAATAACATTGCACTCATTTTAGTCAACATCCACCGAAGAATAACCAATTGAGAGAGAATGAGGCGTGGTGATTTGCCTCAAGTGCCCCGCCTGCTTGTCCAATCAAGTGGTTTTTAGCTGCGGGGAGAAGCCATACAAGTCATCATGTCTCTCCGTCCGTTCGTCCGTTCGTTCGTTAGTTCGTTTCGTTCGTCCGTTCGTTCGTTAGTTCGTCCCTTCTGTTCGTCACGTCCATTCATAACTTCTAAACCAAACATGTGCGATCGGGTTAAGAAACTTGGGTGGGTGGCTTCAAGCTTACTACTGGCTAACCTTAGCTACATTTATGTTTGAATATTGTCATATATTTTAATCAAATCCAATTAATTACCCCAATTTCCAACTTTATTTTGAGCTCTCTAACTGCCAGACAAGTTTGTTTACATTAATCCATCCTCTGCTGAGCAGTGTTACCTTATCTGTCAGAAGGTCCAGTTCTGCAGAATAGTTGACAATAAAACCTATTGTCCAGGGGGAGATGATTTGTCCTCATCACATCTCGCCCTAGTTTACATTATCCTGGCCCCACGGATTTGTTACATTACTTCGGCGCGGTCCAATTTCTCAGTTGTGACCTAGAAATGGGGGCTTGCGCCCCCCCCCCCCCACCTAAATGCTGTTTAAGTGGTCACGGTTGGATGGTTCCACTTGAGTTCAACAATAGCAATAATTATTTCCTGTGGGAAGTAGTTTCCACTGTTCACAGGCTTAGGAATGGGCACTGGATGGCAATTTGGGCTCAATGTGGTATACATGTTCCAATCATTTTCCATGGTTATGACAGATGTCAGTAGAGGTCAGTTAAATGTGAACAAACAATGAATGTGAAATGGCGAAAAACATGCAGTGTATTCGCCACGGGATTTTTGCTGTCCGCAGCTACCAAGACGTTCCGACTTGCACTTGTTACCATTAGAATGAAGCACTTGACTAGCTGATTATACCATGTTGGGTTGAAGATGTAGGTTTTACAACTCTGAGAGAAAGATGAAATTCCCACCCATTAGAAATGCCAATCATACAATTTGTTAAACTGGTCCCCTATATAGCATATCTTATGCTAAGTCGAATCAGTTTATGAACCGCCATCTTGAATTATATCCAATCCACATCATTATACCTTGTATCGATCCTGGCGTAATCTTGCTAATTGATGTAATCAATTAGCTATAGCTGACACCATAAAACAGCCGATTATTTCAATTGTGCTGCTTTCCTGATTCTACTGTTGTGCATGTGCACGTGGACATGTGGGTTTCTGTTGGGAATAGTTTCACAATAAGTCTCGACAGTCGGCTGTGAACAGTCACATGTAGTATGAATCTTTTGCTTATCCCAGGTCTGAAAGAAGGTCGGAATCTGGACTCACTGATTGTCTACTGGATGGAGACGTATAATGGTGGTCCTGGGACGGGTTTGGATTCCACCCCTGCCTGGCTATCATCTTGCCATCTTGAGAAGAGTGGTGAGTTCCTCGCTGCTGCTCTTCCATAATCAAAATGGCTATGATTCCTAGATGAGGCTTGAGTGGCTTCCTGAATGTCGTTGAAAAGGTGTTATCAGCAGTAGATCAGAGGCCTTCTGGGCACAGATATTTTTAATAATGGGTGAATTTGTTTACTACTGTTCGCTACATAACCAGTAATCTTTCTTGTGTAGGCTACTGAGATAATACTGGTAATATCGAGGACAAATCAGTTAGTTATATTTGCAGGTTTAGCTTCAAATTTAGCATTGTAGTTTCTGTGTGCAAGCTATTACTCCTCCCTCATAACCATTCCAAGTGGTTGTTGCGTGCAATAGCCGAGAGGCTGGAGTGGTGGAGGCTTCACATTGGCAATGGGTGCAGTCAGTTATGAAGAGGTGACCGGAGCCCGGAACCACGAAGGTCATGGCCGTCGGCTTTCGAGCAGTGGCTTATGAGCCCCCGAAATTAGCTTCTCTTCGAGGCCAGCCTGAGTGGGTAAAACACTAGTTAGTGTTTACAAATACAAAACCAATATATTAATATCTCGTTCTTATATAGCGTTTTCCCCGTCGAAGACATGCTCAAAGCGCTTCACAGAGATTACCCCTGATCATTAGTGACTTGTCACACCCGTACTATATAGCACGCACCTCTCGCTTGTTCTCTCCCTACATACCATTCCAGTACGTCGCTCATTAGTGTACCCGGGGGACTTCCCAATGAGGCTGCCACAAGCGGCGCTCGCTACTCTTCACAGATCCTCACAAGGTACCCACTTTAACACGTAAGTGGCGTGAACATTCAGGAGACATGCCTTGTCCAACACACTGCGGAAAGTCCTCGGGCTTCCAATGGGGCTCCGAACTCGCAATCAATGGTTTTGCAGTCTGGAGCTTTACCGACTGAGCTAATCCGCCACCCCATACTGCATTTTTCTACAAAGTATGGGTTTGTGGCTACTGTGCAAAGATTGTAATATACTGAAGGCTACTGCACACTTGCCCATGCAGTGTCAGGTGGGGAGAGGGCGGTTGTTGTAAGGATATTTTTTCTATAGCACTTGATCCAACATTTTCAGAGGGGAGGGTCGTCTCCTATTCATACAATCATTAACACGCAATACTGATCATTATTAAGAGTTTTCGGGGGAAGGGTCAAGTCATGATCATGAATTTATAGCGTGCCTTACAATTGCCAGGGGAAGCCTGGGGATTGTTGGTAGTTTGCAATTGCACTGTATATTGTGATTCTTCAATTTTAGAGAGGAGGACGTCTCATCACACACTCACACATACTTACCCGAGTTTTATAGGCCTAAAACATCATATTAGGTGCACGTATTAATAAGGGGTACAATTCCACTTTTTTAAGGCTGCACTTATTGCATTTTCTTAATTTATATACTGTATTGCAATTGCACTTATTCCATTCTGATTTTTCAATTCTATATTTTTTCTTCCAAGGAGAAGGGGTGGAAACGCAAATCATTTCTAATCATTACTATATTCTCTTGAGGTTTATTACACTTACTGCCTTTTCCTAGAGTTATTTTTTGTATTATACTAGAGGCTACTCCACATACTGGGGGGGGGGGGGGGATTGTTGTCAGTTATAAGTTGTGTTGATAGGTTGCCCAATAGGTTCTTCTTGCATCAACACTCGTGCTGGGTACTGCTGATCTGCCAATAAAACTAATGCATTCTGTCTCCAGGCGGTTGGAGGGGTGGAGGGGTGTAAAGGTGAATGGCCAATAATATTTGCATTTTATTTAGATGTTGTAATATTCATATTAGCATATTTGCATATTTACATCTAAATCATCATAATAAGTATCACGATATTGCACATTTTAATAGAGGGGGGTCATCTCATTCATGGATGTTGCCTTCTCAATTTATCTCCTTCCGCTTGAACTGATGTCCTGATTAAGAACTACAATTCACTCAGGCTGACCACCCTATGCAGCAGTATGCAAGAGAAGCTGTAACTCGTCGATCGACATGCTCCTTCAGCAAGCTACAGTGCAAATCCACAGGGGCTATTTGTTTATAGCATTGGGCATGCCTAACGTATGTACACTGTGACAGTGTCGCCCAACAAAAAACTTGGTAATTCGATGTCAAAACATACTGATTTGTGAATTTGAGTGGATTGGTGGAATGCGAGTTGCATAAAACTGTAATTGGTGACATCATAGTAGTATGGTGGGGAAATAAGGGTGGGGATTTCGCAGACTGAGTGGGGGAAGTAACCCAGCATGGGGAAAATGGAGGGTGATGAAGGAAAATTGGATGTATAGGAGGAAACAACATTCTTAATTTGGGAAAGGCATAGATGGCGGGGTAGATGGGGGGGGGGTGGCAGTCTTAATGGCAAGCAACCCCAGTATGGGGAATAGAGGTACGAAGGAAATTGGATTCATCTGAGGAAGGCCTAGTCCTAAGTCTAAGGCCCCTCGGACTTCACTGATTTCACACAGTGGCCTATGTGCTCCTTGACCGAACATCAGCCCACCGACCTGTGCCCCAAACCTTTGTGAAGGGCCGGATAGAGGGGGAGATTGATTTCAAGTACCATTGTGTGAAATTCATAAAATGGGCCCCTGGCCCAAGTGGGACCTTGGACCAAATCCTTATTAAATCTTATGACTGAACATAGCATGTGCACGGAAATTGTAGAAGAAGTAAACGTTTTGCAGTTTTCTACTCATTGGCGCATTATGCCCCCTCGATGCCTTGACCTTGATCTTTAGTTGGTCAACGATAACCCATCAGTCAAAAAACAGTGTGATTGAGTCTGGTCGAGCTTCATCGAAGCACGAACATGTGTGGCCCAAAAAGCAAAAGTTTACAGACTGGATCGATAGATAGATAGATAGAAGGATAGATAGATAGATAATAGTAGATAGATAGATAGATAGAAGATAGAGAGACATAGCTGGTTTAAGTCTAAAAAATTACCCCGCTCTACACCTTTTGAAATTATAGGATTTGCAGTACTGCCAAATGAAGATGAAGTATGCTAACTTTCAGCTTCATCGTATCGAGCGTTTTGGACTCTCCGTGTCAAGATTCTAGGACTTTGACCTATTGCTCACCTATGATGAACTCGTATCTGACCCATACAACAAAAAATAAGATCGTGTCTATCACATGGGAAACCCACATACCACGGGGATCGCGTTACGTGTCACAAGCAAGGGGGCACACACATTTACACACACTCACTGTCATGACTGTATAGAGTTCTGTCGGTCAAGGGAATCGAACCAAAAAACTTTAGGTAGCTCCGAACTAACACAAAAACAGGAGCGATGAACTACAGTACATATTGGTACCATGATCCAGTAGGATGTTTACTATTCTGACCCATAGAGACCCAGTGGGCGGCTGTGAGGACATGACGAGAGGAAATGAGGGTGCCTCCACATTGAAAAATGGCTCGGGTCAAGAGTGGCCTCCGGGTGATTCAACTCTATCTGCCATGCCACCTTTCGATGAGGTATCCGGACCCCCAAGTATTCATTTTCTTGACCTGTTGATTGTTGTAACCACAGCAGTTCCGTCGCGCACAGCTGTCGCAAAAAACGGAAAATATATTAATTATAGATCAGAACATGGATATGATTGGGATGAGGTTTCCATGTCAAATTGACCTGAATGTAGAGAGTAGAAAACAGTCTATTCCCACGGGATTTTAGCCGTTAATGGATATAATTTACTCTATAATAACTAATAATAATTGTATGTGTTCGTACACAAGCAATGCCCTCAAAATGGCACCAACATCGATTCCCATTCGATGCAAATGTTGGTATTTTCTCTTCATATATATTCACTGGAAAACTAGGAGGTTTAGTGATTACTTGACTGCCACAAATAGTCGTTTGCCTCACATATGAACGTTCCTAGCAATTCTACTGAAGTGTGCGCTCAGCCATGTAGACATAGTTAGGTTATCGTGATCGCACGTTTCTTTTCCCACAGATCAAATTTTAGAATTCATCTCGTTCAAACATCTGGATTATCTGAAGTTATTGTATTTTGGACTTTGATTTCTGAAGGCTTTAGGTGAGCTTTAGCTCGACCCCAAACCAAAAAACACATATTACGGTAATATACTCATCCAGGGTTGGTCTATTCGTGTTCAGAATCAAGTGTGATACAACATGACTGATGCGAGGATCCATGATGAGTGTGCCCGTGCCTGTATGGATCAAGTCATACTTGGTATATGAGTACCCTATGATATGAACACGATAGGGCGTACGGATACTCGGTTCCGATTCAAGCTGAAATTCGCTGTAAAGCTGCCTTATGCGCGAGTGCACGGACCCTATGGTTTTTAGAGTGGGGGTCATAGATGGTGAAGAATCGGGAAATTGGGAGAAACGAATATTTCGGACAATTTGGTTTGCAACCAATATTGGTGCGACACATGATGTTATCATGAACCCTATTATTTTGGAGTCAAGTCATAGGTCATCTGGTTAGTCATTCGGTAAGAATGGAGAAAACTGTGTCTGATACTGGCAAACAGAGGTCATGGAAACTATATATCAAACTGGAGAGGCCATAGGAGTACGTGACTGGGGCTGTTGAAAATGTCGTCAGAGACCAGAACTCAACATGAAAAGGTGCGCTATCGTCAGGTAACAGCGTGGAATGCTTCAGTTTTGGTGAACTCTCTTTTGTTAATATTTGTCAGCCATATAACCGACGCATACTTATTGCTCCATAGTTTCCGTGTAGTGTCACAGTGCAATATTCTGGAAATTTTCCAGCGAGTTTTAGCCCATACCGGAATACACTAATGACATACTCGAAACACGTTCGTTTTCTGTATGTAAGTCCCTAAAATATGTGAGAATTGTCCTACGCAAGTACAGATTATACGACGTCTGATGGCTACAGACTCTGACGAAAACCGGGCAGACCTGCGGGGCTCTATTGGGTAGTAGAGCCAAATTTCGTTGTCCAGCAGATGATGGAAAAGTAGGAGTTGCCATGTCTCTAAAGTGTGCTGCTATTGATGGCATCAGCGAATGCAGGACAAGGAAGACAATGAAGGGAGATGAATCTGCGACATTCTCATACGGTGTTTCTGCGTCAGTTGAATTACACAGGTCCTACTGGACCGGACGCTCTATCTAGGTTATTTTACTCCTGGTCAAGGTCGGGGCTCTGGCTCTGGTGATATCATGGGCAATATTCAGAGGCGCGAAATAGAAGTAAATATTACGCTAGATACCGCTAAACTTCGTTGTTACTGCTACCTAGCATTTTCAGGCAAGATTCCACTCTTCATGGATACACCTTGGACTGCTAATCATGGACAGGCTTACTACCAATCTAGTTACAATGTATGGAGAATCAAGCGTGAGTGTATATGCAGAGTTATAATTATTGATGTAATTGTCATAAATAGTTTTTGGATTGCAAGGCACTTATGATTGCGAAGAAGGAGGGGAGCAGCCTTGGCCGTTACAGCCCACCTCCCCTGGAAACCCGTCTTCACGACGGAAGTAATGCAGAAAAGAACTCGATCCACATCCACCGAGTGCGGGGATCGACGTCCCCGGGGCAGCTGTTCCCGTAATCGTGGCGATTAGGCTCGGATCAACAGCCGGGGAAGACTGGGCCGTCTTCCCGTCGTAGATATAGAGGAAATCGTGGCCTTTTCCAATCCATACGGAGCACTTGAAGGTGAGCGTCTCGCTGTCAATTGTTGGCCGCCAACATCCAAGTTGTTCGTGTTAATATTATAGATACTCGCGGGTAATCGGGGATTGTATCGTGAGCGTGTATGCCAATGGTCCTGAGGAGGGAGAGGGCCGTCCAGAGAATTATGGTAAATTTTTGTTTTTGTCCAGTATTCCACAAGCAGTAGGTATAACGTAAAACTAATCTCATCTGGCCTGGTGGTAAATATGATAAAATATATCGTTGCTCAGGACGGAAAGATAAATAGGTATTCAATTAGTTGTTAGACATTCTTACTTTGGGAGGTACTCTTAAATGAACTTTAAGAAATGGTGTTTTTAATCTTCAATAAAGGTTCCAGACCTCCTTTTGATTTGAGACAACACTTAGAACTACTGGTAAATGCATGACTCCTCAACACACAGCTATACTATGAGCAATAGTCTATTACTGCATGACGACCAGCCATGCATAACGCTTTCCCACTTCCACCATGGTAAACAACCTGTCGAGTACAAAGTACTGGTAAATGCACTGACGCCTTAATCCACAGCTAGACCATGAACAATAGTCTATTACTGCATGGAGACCAGCCAGGCACCCTTCCATTTTGGTGAAACCTGTCAACAAATACTGGTAAATGCAATGACGCCTTCATACACAGCTAGACCATGAACAATAGTCTATTACTGCATGGAGACCAGCCAGGCACCCTTCCATTTTGGTGAAACCTGTCAACAAATACTGGTAAATGCAATGACTCCTTAACACATAGCTAGACCATGAGCAATAGTCCATTACTGCATGAATACCACCCAGCCCCCTTCTCACTTTGGTGAAACCTGTCAACGAATACTGGCAAATACAATGACTTCTCAACACACGGATAGACCATGAATCTATTCCTGAAGGACAAGCCATTACACCCTTTTGAATGTGTAAACAGTCAGTGAAAAAAAGCCCTTGACACACAGGGGATAACTGAAACAGTAATTAGGAAAGAGCGGGGATGGAAGTCACTAGGGTTAGTTGTCACAGATGCCATAGCGCAAAAACTTCAAATGAATAGGTGGAAAGGTGGTAGTTCATTTTACCTCTATGCTCCTCATCACCTGACACGAAACTCAGGCACCGTTCACACGAATATATCGTTCGAGTTCACTAACGAAATTCACCCCTTGAAAACATGGAAAAAGTTCTATATTGTTTTCAAAAATAATACTAGATGTGACACATAACTGTATAATTACAGTAAAAATGTCCCTAAAAACTGCACCTTTTAGTTGGGTAACATATGCTGATTTCGCGTATTGGGTACCAGATATGGAAAGAACGTGCTGGGGATGGTCGTCACTGTTCGTTCACAGTTGTGACAACCTGCCCCGCAGGTGTGACAACCATTCGAACAATGGTCAGCAATGGATTTTCTCGTAAGTGACAACCATCCCATACCAAGTAACAACCTGCCACAGGCACGGGGCAAGATGTCACAACAATTTGTCGGAAAAAATTGGCTCATATTTCAGAGGTGAAATTTTTCATGCCCATACAAATGTGTCGAGGACTAGTCCCTATCAAAGGGTCTTTAGAGGTATATTCTAGCTTGCATACTTTCGTGAATTTGTAGTTATAACAAAAAACTGACTTTCATCCCCAGTCCCCCTACTGAGGACCAGCCTGGCTCCATTTCGAACGAGTTTAACACGTAGTGGATGCTGGAAAATGCAATGACTCCTAAACACACAGCGGGACAGGAATTGGGTTAATCAAGGTCGAGCGTTTTATCCACTGGCTAATGCACGCGACCGGGGGTTAATTCCAGGATGCAAAAGGGCGCAGCCCTAGTGCATCCAGCGTTGGCATTACCCCGAGGCGTGCATTGTCATGTGGCTATGAATCGAAAGGACATCGTGTTACCACTTTATGATAAAACAGGAACCCTGATGACATATTGCAAAGAGGACTGTACATGCGCCCGAATAAACTAACAACAACCAAACACGTGTCCATCAATATCTACAACAGCGTACCAAAGCGCGTGACCAGGATGTATACATGGAGTATGTTAATTATGCTCTATGTAGTTCGTAGTAGTGAGTAGGGTTCCAGTAGTAGTAGTAGGTGGGTTTCGTCCATCCTGACATGCTCAGTGATCATCTCCGCCACGTATCACGGGTCTTGCGCACGGTTATTGCTCCATAAATTATGTGGACCTGGAGCTTCTTCTGGAGTTCTCGCGTCGTAGGGACCGAAAAAATCTTAAAAACGTCTTTGTTCTGTGCTGGTTGTTGTCTCAAAGTCACTTATGATCTATGCATCAGAGATAGAGCCATAATTGTTAAACGCCATGTATTTCGGGAAGCAAAACGCCATTACATTGCGCGTGAAACATATTTATCGCTGTGTATCGCGCTCCACTTGCATTAAAATGATTACATTTGCACGTACGTTCTATCGAACATTCGAATGCTACGCTCGTGGTCTCTGTCAATGCGTCAATTCGTGACATAATTCACAATGGATCCCTCCACCATAGCAAATACGTGAGTTAGCGCGTTCAAATCTGTAACGCTGTAAGCGTATGCGTTTGACACTCACACAAGCCATAGAGTACATAGAGGTAATATGGACTGCTGGAGCGCGCCACTTGCTTCAGACGCGGATGATGGCAGGGAGGCCTAAGCTAGTACAAATTTACATTGCCGCCAGTTTGATTCGACGGGCAAAATGACATTTCCCGGAGCTGGTTGCGTCCGCGTGAGAGGCGTTGGTTCAACGCGCTTATATCAGTTACACAATCCTCATGCTGGCCCCGAAGCCAGAAACCACTATTTTTAGGACGCGCACGCACCAAATCCCCATGAATCACAATGCAGCAGCTAACGATAGGATACGCGGCTGTTACTACAGAAGCGCGTTCAAAGATGCCCGGAGCACGCTCCTTGCGCGCGTGTTCCTGGTGATGCGGGATTCTGTACAAAACCAACCCCCCCCCCCCCATTGATAATGGTTTTATTCGCGCGTGTATGCTGAAGCAGGTTAACGACGAAGTTATATAATAGTAATATATGTTTTTGTGTGAGTGTAGGGTGTGCTCTTTCTGCGGCCCGGCGCGTGCTGAACAGTCCGCACTCTAGTTCCGATTATGCTCTATAGAGAACATATTAAAGACTCGAAGAGCGAGTTGAATGAGAAACTGAAAGAAGAAACCTAAAAATTAAACAGCAAGAAAGAAACTGAGAAATTTTCAATCACAAGTAATGGCAATGGAAGTTGGAAGAAATGTCAATATGTAGGGAAGTTTGTTAGGAACAGAAGAAGACCCATAACGGAGAAGAATTGGAAACAACAACGCTTTTAACACTCTATCAACAATCTATTTTCAAGAGCAGACGAGTAAGATACAGAGTAGTTTTCTGTATATGGCCGAACTGTGGGTTACAACGGAGGATCTTGATCACAACAATTGACACTTTCCAAGGAAGACTACTCCGCAATGTTTCTCAACATCCGTGGACCCAATAAAAATTGGATACCAAAAGACGAACTCTATGAGGATGATGTGACCAATCAAATCCCTTGTCTTCCGTAGTAGCACATAGGTTTTGGATTTTGGTACACGTTCGCGAGACACAAAGAAGAAGCTCCAGCGAGATCGACTATGAGAGACGCATTGAGAATACTTACTAAGCCAGTTGGGAGACCTGTGAATCTTTGCTCGGAAAATTCAAATCGCAATTCAGGACATCAACATTAACAGTTTCGAGGAGGCAAGCAAAAACCTTTGCGCAAAGATCGTGATACGTGGGGGAGATGATCACTTGGCATGTCGGAGAGACGAGAATCAACCCGTAACTACTACTACTACTATAGAGTTATAGTGTCTAATATTAATGCTAGAGTGCGCACTTGCTCGACGCGCATGATCGCATGGACGGGACTACGCTATGTACAATTTGCATTGCCGCCAAGTACCGGTCAGGGCACAAGGAGCAATTATATTAACTGGGGAGGCAACGCGTTCAATATATTGACGCAATTTGAAAATGTCCCCACTCCCGGACTGACCGCGATCACCCTCGGAGGCGTTAAGTGTCTAACCATGCTGGGCTGACGGCGGTGTGTGTTTGTTAATTAAAAATTGCAGTTACGCGCAGTTTTTCATGTATTGCAGGCGCGCTGCATGAAAATGCCCCCCGAAAGAGAACACAGACCGTAGTAGTTGGATCAAACAATTTGAGCACCGAAATGGTTCACGAGTGTCAGTCCGTGCCAGGGGAAATTCCGCGTGAATTTGTCCCCGGTAGAGTAGCTCATACCGTTAGAGGGGCGGACACTTTAACGCACTCGAGGGTGAGATCGCGATGTCAGTCCGGGAGTGGGGGACATTTTCAAATTGCTACAATATTTGTACCGCTTCTTAAAAAGCAATAAAAGTAGTGCAACAAACAAAGTAAGAAAGGATTACAAAAATTTCAATAAATTGATTGATGAAATCGTTGAGTACAGATGCAAAAATTTAAAGGAATCAGCCAACCATTTTGAAAAACATTTAACCTGAAAACCAGAACCAAAAAACAAAGTGGCTCCCAGGTAAACTGAGCAAACCATTGATGAAGATGACAATTAAAGCGAGCGGTTGCATCAATTTAAAAAAAATAAGATCCCCAGGGTGACCAATCACAGTGAAACCTCTCAAAATATGCCCCTGCACCCATGAATACATAGCTGATATACTGGAGAACAAGCCGAAACCCGAGAAATACCAATAGAAATTGAACAAAGAAACTTAACACCAATTCAAAAAACCAGGAAAAAACTAAAGGCCCACCAGAAAATTTAAGACGTGATCTACTTTCAACCCTGAGAAAAATCCATGCAATTTGTAGTTACAAGGGAATCTGCACCCCTAATTGATGAACATATACTTCCCGTAACACCAAACAGCCTATACCTCCGGTAGATGCACTGCAGAGCTCGTGTTCGCTTTCAAAAAGCTTTAGCTGAAAAAAGGCCCCGTAACTCAATAGGAATATAACATCAATTTCTATTAACTTGGACATGAGCAAGGCGTTACGATACGATCAAAGAGGCCTACACTAATAAATAATTTGCAAAGATACTTCGCAGAGGACGAATCTATCTCATTTATTTTACTGAACAATGTGTAATTACACGGTCAAATTAGACGGCAAACTAGGAAATCCTTCAGCAAGAACATCGGTCCCCCCAGGTTGAACAGTGCGCGTGCATTATTCTTTATAACATTTACCCTGGCCAAGTCTTTGAAATCGGATGAAAATGACATTGATGCAA
Organism: Sclerodactyla briareus; assembly: GCA_026419785.1. Taxonomy (NCBI): domain Eukaryota; kingdom Metazoa; phylum Echinodermata; class Holothuroidea; order Dendrochirotida; family Sclerodactylidae; genus Sclerodactyla; species Sclerodactyla briareus. The sequence goes on from JAODTK010005555.1 coordinate 157,941, forward strand.
GTTATCCAACCATCTCAGTTAGTTGATCAGATGACTACAGCGCAATAGTAATCCGGAAACTTTTTCTTTTAAATAAAGCTCCATTTTTGTTTTTTTTGTTGGGGCAAATCAAGAACTTTTATGGGACAAGAAATGAGATGGCCGACAAAAAGTTGTAACGCTCAGAGATATTGCGCAATCGGATTAGGGGGCCTGGAGAGCTGTGCATATTCTGAAACCTGCCACGATGCCGCTCAGTACAATAAATGCACTCTTTGAGAAAACACACAATATGTCGAGAGCACTAGCGGTGAAACGAAAAGGCCCTACGAACGGCGCAGGCAAATTGCCTTTAGAACAATCAGGAAACTTTGTGGAATTTTCAATAACGGATTACGATATGAGTAGATTGGTAGTTATAGAGGCATACGACGAGCTAGTGACGGTTTGAAGGTTATAATTAGTAATTAGAAAACATGACATTGATATGAGATTACGAGAGCTAGCCATAACGGTAACTTTTATATCGTCACGATAACAATAGCAACTTAAAGCCTAGCCCGTAGCTTGGGGTTGTTGTAACAAACAAAACGTCGATTTCTCGTAAACTTTTTTTTAGCTCCAGTCTTGCGTCAATTATTCAGTCTTGGACTGACCTAAATCGTAAGAGTTGTCTAGCTAATACAAATCTGGAGGAAGCATGTGTTTTCTCCCCTTAGCAAAGCGTAGGGCGTCGTAAGTTAAATATGAATCCGGTTGTGTGATCGTTTGAGTGACGTTAAGTTAGGCCGAGCCTAGGCCGCAGGCGAACCGAGGGAAGTTTCTGGCCTGGATCTCTGTTATTGACCCGGGTATTGGCTATGCTTCTAATGTCTAAAAATGTGATTTCACCCGGACCAATTGGAGTCGTCCTTGAATTGGCTAGCGCATTCAAATCGTTATGAAATGAATGTGTTATCGACCAAGTGTACGTACGGCGGCTAATAGCAGGGAATCTAGCATTATTGAGTGGTGTCGGTAAATAATAGGGAATGCTCGCTTTCCGGCTCAATAGGGCCTCATCTAACGTTCTAATGAGAAAGGTAGGTATGATAAACTGAACATCTATTTTGGTGTTATTGGAACTATTCTACATTCCATTAAAATTGATAGGCATATCTTAAAATTGTTTGTACATTTGACTCGTGGACTGTTGATGTGTGAAGGTTACTGCCGGGCATAGGGCCTAAGGACTTAGTTAGGCCTACCCTAGACTAGAGCATCAGCTGAAAATATATGAGGCCTACCACCTATCCACCATGCACAAAACAAGTATGCAAACATTTCAACTTTACACATACTATGCCATGCAATGGTTCATAAGACTTTAGATCGTTCCCAGAGGACTGTGAAATCAACCTCAGAAGAGAAATTTAGTTCTTAAATTAGAAAAAACACCACATATCTACCACGGTTATGTTGGCGTGACGTGGTATCAAAAATGAATAACTTGAATGAATGGTGATGTGAGTCTTCTGGTGTAAAAATATGATTCCATTTCCTTTAAAAAATTCTATATGCTCTAGTCATAGTAGCCCTACAGTAAGGTCAGTGACCACTGTGATTTCAACATGAAATATGGAGAATTGCATTTTGTTGTGTGCATGCTTAGTAGCCAGTTGATGTCAGGTAATGGATCAGTACTAACAATCCACAGATCTTCGGGATTTATGCCATTATCATGTTGCTGAATGACGCGGCAGGCAGTGCCACGACATCCTGGAGAGTATGTATAGGGATAGGTTAGGGTACTGGGGAGGGGGTCCGGTTTTGGTATATGTTTGGTAGGGGGTCTGTGGAAGAGTTATGAGTAACCATGTACGTAATCGATTGTGCAAAACACGGCATTCATGTGAGGGTATGCCTTCTCTGTTAACCATGAGGCAGACGGACAATAACAGCCCAGCTCCACCCCTAGTCACATACAATTTTTTTTTATCTATGACTTCCTCCAGCGGATTTTAAAGTATGTAATGGGATACTGCATAATGTGCATTCAATGCACTGATACTAAACAGAGGAACAAGTCATGAATGAGCACAATTGATTGCAGTAATGTAGATGGCATAGTGATATTAATATGGGATTTATGGGAGTGACTGTCATAGATGCAGCAGTGACAATTTAACAACCACTTCCCCATAACAATCTTCAAACAGCAAGCCCTCGCCAACCAATATTCTTGTTGCAGTGGCACGTTATGTTATATGATAAAATATACAATTTAGTTCTGTATGACAGAATTATGATCGGTAGGACATGCCGGGAGTAGAAAAGAGTGTATAAGAAGTTGAAATTAATGAGAAAGTTACCCTGTCACAGAATCATACTTATCCAGGCGAAGGTATTAAAACAAATTCCACGGGGAGGACTTTGATATAAAACCAGAGACATATATCTGTTAGTTTTCAAAATTAGCGATAGCTGTCGTAATGCTTTTTGTGTGATGCAATGCCTCATAACATTACCCATGAGCCCCCCCATGAGAGCTACAATCCCCAAGTGTTGAACAAAAACTTCACAATTGATTGCTGAGCTTGGACGATCAATTTGGCTGGAGGCTACTATGCAACAGAGCCCCCCCCCACCTTCACAGAGAGAAACCCACCCCACCCTTCCCCCGTTTTCAAGGGGGAACTGTTCTTAGAACACGGATTGACAGCGGACACAATATTGTTTTGTGATACATGCAGTTTTGTTCCAACTACTTCTGGATGTTTAGTTGTGTTAGCCCAGGCATAGTTGTGTTATGCTAGCCACAACCATGAAATGATCATCCCAACTTTTCTGTTCAGCAATGTTGTGCAAGGCCTAGCCTTACCTCAATTTAAAGTTGGGACACAATGAACATTGTTGGTTCAAACAGCACTTCCCTGTGGACAAGTTCTATTTTCTCAAGCATACTGCGAATTGTGCATGTTACACGTTCCATGCAAGGGGGAGATGGAACTGCAGGAGTACCGCTTCCTCGTAGTTTTTAAAGCTATCAGCTTTCCATGTGCTATGCACATCATGGCAGATGCCTTTACTCTGCGGCATTGCATTCCAATTTGTCCATATTTAACTTGGAAGAAAAAATCTAAGAGAGGGCGTGTTTCTCATAGACCACGTGATCAAACTCCAATACTGCTGTACTTTGGCGTCAATAGCGAAAGGAAATAGAGGGCGCTACGTTTCCTGCTGCGTGTGTAGGTGAGATTTCATGCGTACGAATTGGGATTGTTACAAACTGGTCGCGTTACGCAGACTATGATCTAATCCAACAGAGGGCGCTGCTAGGCCGTTCCACGTGATCGTGACAAGAGCGTACACTCCCGCCTACACAGTGGATAGCAGTTTCCAGTCCCGTAGTTGTAATGGCCCTTGAGCAATCTCCCATAAATCTACCAATCGCCGAGCCCTAACGTAGGATACGCGCATCTGTTACCACAGAGGCGTTCAAAATTGCCCGGAGCGAGCTCCTTGCGCGTATTCCTGATGGTGCGGAATTAGTACAGAAACTAACGCAATTGATATTGGGTTTTAACGCGCGCGTATGATGAGCGGACAACACGAAGTTGAAAGAGTTGGTGTGTGGTGTAGGCTCTTCCTTGAACGCGCGCGTGACGAACAGTCCCCAATCTATAGTTCCTAATTATGATCTATGACGCCGTAGCCCAGCGATAAGATACGTGCGTCGCTTACTCCAGAAGCGCGTTCAAAGATTGGCCCGCAGCGAGATATTGTGCGTGCTCCGATGAGCGGAATTATGTACACAATGATGATGGTTTATACGCGCGCGTATGTGAGCAGTTAACTATGGAGCATTATTTAACGGGAGAGGCAACGCGATCAATAGATTGTAGCAATTTGAAATGTCCCCCACTCCCGGAATGACACGCGATCACCTTCGAGTGCGTTAAAATGTGTGACCATCTACGGTATGAACTACTCTACCGGGTACACACTGACGCAGAATTTTCCCCTGGACACGGACTGACTTGCGGATTACATTTTCGTGCGTTTAAATTGTTGATCAACTACGGTCTGTGTTACTCTTTCGGGGACATTTTCAGGTGCGCGTCTGAAGGTAGTGTCGTAGGTGAGTCTCGTCTATCCGACATGCTCAGTGATCAAGTTCCGCCACGTATCACGACTTGCGCAAGGTTATTGCTCCTCGAAACTGTTAATGTTAATGTTGATGTCCTGGAATTGCGATTTGATTTTTCCGAGCAAAAGTAGGCACAGGTCTCCCAACTGACTTAGTGGTTATGTCTAAATGCTTCTTATCTTAGAGCGAATCTTCGGCTGGAGCTCTCCTGAAGTTCGCGACGTGAACCAAACAATCCAAAACGTCTATGTGCCTACTACGGAAGCAAGGGATTGATGTGTACATCATAGAGTTCGTCGTTTGGTATCCAATTGTTATTGGTCCATCTGTTGTTGAGAACATTGCGGGTGTATTCTTTGGAAATGGTCAATTTTGTGATCAAGATTCTTCGTTGTAACCCACAGTTCGCAATGATACAGAAAAAAATACCTTTATCAGGGCATCGAAAATCCGGAGTTTGGTGTACTCTTCGTATGCTCTTGAAACTTCTTAAGGTTGATAGCGTTGTTGGTTATACGTCGAAGACAATGCAAAATCGCGAGTAATGTATTTTAACCCCACGTCAGTCAGCATCAAGGCATGGAGGATTATATTAAGTGGAGAGGCAACGCGCTCAAGATATTGTAGCAATTTGAAAAATGTTCCCCACTCGGACTGACACGCGGATACCGCGAGTGCGTTAAGTGTCTGACCATCTCGGTATGAGCTACTCTACCGGGGACCAATTGACGCAGAATTTTCACCTGGAAACGAATGACCCGCGGATTACACTTTTGTGCGTTAAATTGTTTTTGATCCAATTACGGTCTGTGTTAACTCTTGGGGACATTTTCAGGTTGAGCCGTCTGAAGACAATGGAAAAATGCGCGTACTGCCATTGAAACACCGGGTCAGCCCAGCATAGGGGCCGTTAGCGTTGGATTGCCGGGCCTAGGGCATAGGCGTTAGCGTTGGATTGCCTGGGCCTAGAGTTAACCACTAAGTCGTAATCTATGTTTGTGTGTGGGTAGGCTATTTTGACGCGCGCGTGCCGAACAGTCCGCACTTAGTCTTAATATGCTATATGAATAAAGTATAATAAACTGCTAGGAGGTGCCACATGTTCGTTTTCTAGTTCCTAATTATGCTCTATGCAACAATAAACTTCATACACCTGTTAAATCGTCATGCCGACCCACCGGCTTTACACCGGCAATAACCCGGTTATGCAAGGTCAGCTGACCTGATTCCGCCAATCAGAGGGGGGTAGCACGGCAAGTATAGGAAGCATGAGAGATACGGGGGAAAGGTTAAACCAGCTATTAAGGCTATCGTGATTCAACTATTATTCAGCCCTACGTGAAATACATGATTTTGGAGTGTATCAAAAAAATTTATAGGATTCCTATAGTAGCAATATAGTGTGCGCCACAAAGACACATAAGAGTGTTATTAGTTGAAACTTTCAACCCTCCCTTCCGTCTCATAAACACCCCGAAGTGATAGTGTATGCTGGCATCACGATTGCAATAACCCACTGCACTTAAATCTCCAAACATCGTGTACATGCGCCTCAAATTCACCTGACGCAATACTTTGTAAACATTGATATTTTCTCTTAACCCGCATTGCTTGCCAGTTCATCAATGCCATCTGCCCAGTTCCGGTGTGTGATCACACATCTGCGTCTCGCTCACTGCACCCATTGACGGTTTGCAAGAACGTTCCGGAGGCTATCAAAGAACAGATGAAATCCTTTAACAGTTCAATGTTTATCAGTTTCCGTTCGATCAACTTATTGTAAGTACAACTGGCTATAATAGCAGGGAAATGATAGCATTTTGATTGGTGGTGTCCGGCTCAATATAGGGATTGCTCGCTTTCGGCTCAATAGGCATCATCTAAAGTCTAATGATAAAGGTAGTTATGATAAACTGAACATCTATTTGGTGATATTGGAATTATCTCTACATTCCATTTAAAATTTGATCGAATATTAAGTAAATGTTTGTACATTGGACCTCTGTGGAACTGTGAAAGTACTGCCGGTCCTAGGGCCAAGACTTAGTTAGGCCTAACAGAGACTAGGATCAGCCTGAAATATATGGGCCTACCACTATTCCACCATGCACAAAAAAAGTATTGCAAATTTCAACTTTCCACATACTATGCCATTGCAATGGTTCATAAGAACTTAGATCGTCCCCGGGACTGTGAATCAACCTCAGACGAGAAATTTGTTCTTAAATTTAGAAACACCACATATCTTACACGGTTATGTTGGCGTGAGTGTATCAAAAAAGAATAAACTCGCTGAAAGGGTGCTGTGAGTCTGTGTAAACAATATTATTCCATTGCTTTAAAAATTTCTATATGCTCAGTCATAGTAGACTACAGCAAGGTCAGTGACCACTGTGATTGCAACATGAAATATGGAGAATTGCATTTTGTTGTGTGCATGCTTAGTAGCCAGTTGATGTCAGGTAATGGATCAGTACTAACAATCCACAGATCTTCGGGATTTATGCCATTATCATGTTGCTGAATGACGCGGCAGGCAGTGCCACGACATCCTGGAGAGTATGTATAGGGATAGGTTAGGGTACTGGGGAGGGGGTCCGGTTTTGGTATATGTTTGGTAGGGGGTCTGTGGAAGAGTTATGAGTAACCATGTACGTAATCGATTGTGCAAAACACGGCATTCATGTGAGGGTATGCCTTCTCTGTTAACCATGAGGCAGACGGACAATAACAGCCCAGCTCCACCCCTAGTCACATACAATTTTTTTTTATCTATGACTTCCTCCAGCGGATTTTAAAGTATGTAATGGGATACTGCATAATGTGCATTCAATGCACTGATACTAAACAGAGGAACAAGTCATGAATGAGCACAATTGATTGCAGTAATGTAGATGGCATAGTGATATTAATATGGGATTTATGGGAGTGACTGTCATAGATGCAGCAGTGACAATTTAACAACCACTTCCCCATAACAATCTTCAAACAGCAAGCCCTCGCCAACCAATATTCTTGTTGCAGTGGCACGTTATGTTATATGATAAAATATACAATTTAGTTCTGTATGACAGAATTATGATCGGTAGGACATGCCGGGAGTAGAAAAGAGTGTATAAGAAGTTGAAATTAATGAGAAAGTTACCCTGTCACAGAATCATACTTATCCAGGCGAAGGTATTAAAACAAATTCCACGGGGAGGACTTTGATATAAAACCAGAGACATATATCTGTTAGTTTTCAAAATTAGCGATAGCTGTCGTAATGCTTTTTGTGTGATGCAATGCCTCATAACATTACCCATGAGCCCCCCCATGAGAGCTACAATCCCCAAGTGTTGAACAAAAACTTCACAATTGATTGCTGAGCTTGGACGATCAATTTGGCTGGAGGCTACTATGCAACAGAGCCCCCCCCCACCTTCACAGAGAGAAACCCACCCCACCCTTCCCCCGTTTTCAAGGGGGAACTGTTCTTAGAACACGGATTGACAGCGGACACAATATTGTTTTGTGATACATGCAGTTTTGTTCCAACTACTTCTGGATGTTTAGTTGTGTTAGCCCAGGCATAGTTGTGTTATGCTAGCCACAACCATGAAATGATCATCCCAACTTTTCTGTTCAGCAATGTTGTGCAAGGCCTAGCCTTACCTCAATTTAAAGTTGGGACACAATGAACATTGTTGGTTCAAACAGCACTTCCCTGTGGACAAGTTCTATTTTCTCAAGCATACTGCGAATTGTGCATGTTACACGTTCCATGCAAGGGGGAGATGGAACTGCAGGAGTACCGCTTCCTCGTAGTTTTTAAAGCTATCAGCTTTCCATGTGCTATGCACATCATGGCAGATGCCTTTACTCTGCGGCATTGCATTCCAATTTGTCCATATTTAACTTGGAAGAAAAAATCTAAGAGAGGGCGTGTTTCTCATAGACCACGTGATCAAACTCCAATACTGCTGTACTTTGGCGTCAATAGCGAAAGGAAATAGAGGGCGCTACGTTTCCTGCTGCGTGTGTAGGTGAGATTTCATGCGTACGAATTGGGATTGTTACAAACTGGTCGCGTTACGCAGACTATGATCTAATCCAACAGAGGGCGCTGCTAGGCCGTTCCACGTGATCGTGACAAGAGCGTACACTCCCGCCTACACAGTGGATAGCAGTTTCCAGTCCCGTAGTTGTAATGGCCCTTGAGCAATCTCCCATAAATCTACCAATCGCCGAGCCCTAACGTAGGATACGCGCATCTGTTACCACAGAGGCGTTCAAAATTGCCCGGAGCGAGCTCCTTGCGCGTATTCCTGATGGTGCGGAATTAGTACAGAAACTAACGCAATTGATATTGGGTTTTAACGCGCGCGTATGATGAGCGGACAACACGAAGTTGAAAGAGTTGGTGTGTGGTGTAGGCTCTTCCTTGAACGCGCGCGTGACGAACAGTCCCCAATCTATAGTTCCTAATTATGATCTATGACGCCGTAGCCCAGCGATAAGATACGTGCGTCGCTTACTCCAGAAGCGCGTTCAAAGATTGGCCCGCAGCGAGATATTGTGCGTGCTCCGATGAGCGGAATTATGTACACAATGATGATGGTTTTATACGCGCGCGTATGTGAGCAGTTAACTATGGAGCATTATTTAACGGGAGAGGCAACGCGATCAATAGATTGTAGCAATTTGAAAATGTCCCCCACTCCCGGAATGACACGCGATCACCTTCGAGTGCGTTAAAATGTGTGACCATCTACGGTATGAACTACTCTACCGGGTACACACTGACGCAGAATTTTCCCCTGGACACGGACTGACTTGCGGATTACATTTTCGTGCGTTAAATTGTTGATCAACTACGGTCTGTGTTACTCTTTCGGGGACATTTTCAGGTGCGCGTCTGAAGGTAGTGTCGTAGGTGAGTCTCGTCTATCCGACATGCTCAGTGATCAAGTTCCGCCACGTATCACGACTTGCGCAAGGTTATTGCTCCTCGAAACTGTTAATGTTAATGTTGATGTCCTGGAATTGCGATTTGATTTTTCCGAGCAAAAGTAGGCACAGGTCTCCCAACTGACTTAGTGGTTATGTCTAAATGCTTCTTATCTTAGAGCGAATCTTCGGCTGGAGCTCTCCTGAAGTTCGCGACGTGAACCAAACAATCCAAAACGTCTATGTGCCTACTACGGAAGCAAGGGATTGATGTGTACATCATAGAGTTCGTCGTTTGGTATCCAATTGTTATTGGTCCATCTGTTGTTGAGAACATTGCGGGTGTATTCTTTGGAAATGGTCAATTTTGTGATCAAGATTCTTCGTTGTAACCCACAGTTCGCAATGATACAGAAAAAAATACCTTTATCAGGGCATCGAAAATCCGGAGTTTGGTGTACTCTTCGTATGCTCTTGAAACTTCTTAAGGTTGATAGCGTTGTTGGTTATACGTCGAAGACAATGCAAAATCGCGAGTAATGTATTTTAACCCCACGTCAGTCAGCATCAAGGCATGGAGGATTATATTAAGTGGAGAGGCAACGCGCTCAAGATATTGTAGCAATTTGAAAAATGTTCCCCACTCGGACTGACACGCGGATACCGCGAGTGCGTTAAGTGTCTGACCATCTCGGTATGAGCTACTCTACCGGGGACCAATTGACGCAGAATTTTCACCTGGAAACGAATGACCCGCGGATTACACTTTTGTGCGTTAAATTGTTTTTGATCCAATTACGGTCTGTGTTAACTCTTGGGGACATTTTCAGGTTGAGCCGTCTGAAGACAATGGAAAAATGCGCGTACTGCCATTGAAACACCGGGTCAGCCCAGCATAGGGGCCGTTAGCGTTGGATTGCCGGGCCTAGGGCATAGGCGTTAGCGTTGGATTGCCTGGGCCTAGAGTTAACCACTAAGTCGTAATCTATGTTTGTGTGTGGGTAGGCTATTTTGACGCGCGCGTGCCGAACAGTCCGCACTTAGTCTTAATATGCTATATGAATAAAGTATAATAAACTGCTAGGAGGTGCCACATGTTCGTTTTCTAGTTCCTAATTATGCTCTATGCAACAATAAACTTCATACACCTGTTAAATCGTCATGCCGACCCACCGGCTTTACACCGGCAATAACCCGGTTATGCAAGGTCAGCTGACCTGATTCCGCCAATAGAGGGGGTATTCACTGGCAAAAGTATAGGAAGCATGAGGAGAACGGGTCGAGGAAAGGTTACACCGAGCTTTTATAAGGATCTTATCAACTATTCATTCAGCTACGTGAAACCCTGTTCTGGAGTGTATCAAACAATAGTTAGGATTCCCTCTAGCAATATAGGTGGCGCCACAAGGACCAATAAGGAGTGTAATTAGTTTGCGACTTCTCACCCGTCCCTTCACGTCTCATAAACACCCCCGAAAGATGCATCGGTATGCTGGCATCACGATGCAATAACCTGCACTTTACATCTCCAAACATCTTGTACAGCGCCCTCAAATCACCTTGAGCAATACTTTGTAAACATTGCTGTTCTCTTACCGCATTTGCTTGCCAGTTCATCACTGCCCTCTCACGTCGGTGTGTGATCACACATCTGCTCTCGCCCACTGCAACAATTGCCCGTTCTTTGCAACGTTAACGTTCCGGAGCTATCAAAAACAGATTGAAATCCTTTACACAGTTCAATGTTACAGTTCCGTTCGATCAAACTATATTGTGAAGTACAACTTTCCACTCGACTGCCAATTAATTTCCATTTACTGAATTCTGGTGTCAGCTGTAATACCGCCAAGGTTTCTTTTTTTCTGTTCTTTTTAATGATCCAGTTGGGTAAAAATGTAATGGAATCACAGATATTCCTTGCACACACAAAACGCAATCATCTAGTCTAGCCTTTGTTGTGTGTGGGTGTGTGTGGTGTGTGTTGGTGTGGTGTGTGTGGGACTGTGGTGCGTGTCCGTTCCGTTCGGAATCTCGAACCGAGAAAACTCGAAAACCCGCGTCAAGGACAGAGTTAATACGGGCATGTCCTTCGTCATATGGAGGAGACCACAGTATTTTGTCTAAGGGTAAGTCATGAAAGGTTCATGTAGGGCATCGTGAACGGTCGGAATCTTGTAATCGAGCAAAAATCGGGAACCCTAAAGAATGTGCGCAGATATGGTATGTAGCTCGTCATTTGGAGTAGATGACCCGATTTGATGAATTGGGTCAATGTCACGAACGGTCATGTAGGGCCAATAACGTTTGGACTTTTGTGAACTGCGAAAACTTGGAGGCAGTAAATGGGACATAAGGTCATATTGGCGGTAGTTACAAGGGTGTATGGTACTCATCCCCTTTGTTTGGCTGCTGAGGTCACCAAAGGTAAATGAAAGACCAAAAACTGAAATATTAAATCGACAATATCTCCAGAAGGCAAGGTTGCCAAGGTGGCTGTTTTGGGGGGGGGGTGGGGGGGGGGGGGGGGTAGTAGTAGTAAGTGGGTAAGGGTATTTTCAAACATAAAAAATAATTTTGTTGACGGTCAAAATTCAACATACAGCTGCTTCAGCCATTACTCCCCCCCCCCCCCCCCCCCCCGTGACACCCACTCCTTAGCTGTCACTTCATTTCACGGAATGAAGACATACGTTTGGTTTTTGGCATGAATTATTTACATAAACTTGGATATATCAATCATTATATTTTTTTGTGAGGAAGAGCTTTCCCCTTCAATTTCCTTAAGTTATTATGCTATTATTTGATCTGCTGTTGTTGTTTTGTTTTTTTTCGACCACTCTGTCCAATAATAGGCACACTGGGACAGCTGAACCTGGTATTATCCTATGGTTGTTATTATTGTATCGGTCCTGAAATCACTAGACAAATATAACAGGCTGTTCGGCAGTCAATTACACATCAGACAGTACCAAGAATGTCCCAGCTTAAGAAACCAGGTGCGGGGTGGTATGTGTGGCAATCACATAAGGCCTACATCCCAGCACCGCTCCCCCAACCATCTCTTTCCATTCCATCCGCCCTTATCCCTACTTCCAACTCCAACTCTCACACGCACACATTAATTTATGCACCTTAACCAACTTTTTGATTCCACAGATACAACATTGTGCATGTGGACATTAGCCGCCTTACTGACATCAGTTAAAAGGTTCCATCTGCGGATAATTATTTCTTGCATACATGAACTGCGACTTTTTTGGGACCTAATCCAATCAGGACAGGACATACTGTCCTTCACTAGCAACATTACCTCATGTGTGCCTCCATACACCATCTGCGTAGTTCCCCGCTACTCTCCACTCTCCTGTTGGAAATTATCGTAAGGATTTGGGATTGACACATGTGATAAATTTATCCCTCCCCAATTACCAGACTCAATTGGAAAATGTCACACTGACAAGACCCACGTGGATCTGCAGGGCCTGTATTTGGCAAAACCAATCTCAGAGCGCTTCACAATCATTACTACCCCTGCTCATTGGTAACTTTCACCCCCACACTATATAGTGCACAACCCCTGCTGTTCGCACCTGGCACACCTGAACAGGTAATGTCACCTCTTCGTGTCCCCCTTTGGGGGACTTTCCCATATGTGCAGCGCAACGCTATATGAGTTACCTCACAGGGTACCATTTACCACTGGGTGGAGTTAAGCAACTCGAGATAAAGCAACCTTGCTCAAGGTACAAACAACGTAGACTCGAACACACAACCACTGGGTTACGAGCTCGACGCCTAAACCAAGAAGCCACCGACGCTCTCCAACTCAACCTGACGCCACCCACGTTTGTAGATCTTCCGCTACGTCCCAGGTGTGCTCTCGCTCAAAAATCTTAACACAGTAGCGTCATGTACACACACCTTCCGCAAATTTCTCGTTTTCTATGTGACCCGGCCATGCCTCAATACCCAACGTACCTTGATGCGTCGTAGGGGTCACTTCTTCGACCTGTCCCATGAATCCTCCCGCTACGATTGATCCATCGGAAATGAAGTTGATCTGCATCGTGTTACCTATCGACTGGACAGGATCGGGTTAGTCTCTCCTGTGAGGGTCTTAAGGACGGAACTCCCTTCTTTGATGTACAAGAAGTCCCAATCCGACTCCAGGTCCACCTGCTCGCTTTTGAATACGAGATTATGACCGGCTTCCGCTTCGAAAAACACGATAGTTCACGTTACTCTCGTAAGGAGATGGGTATTTGGCTTACTTGCTGTAATGGTTAGCCCCGTTATAACGTCTGTAACAAATAAAGAAGACACTATTCTTTCATTTGCATACATCTCATTCCGTTATCCGGGTCAAATAACGACACGGGGAACAAAAAGTTAGTTGTTATTGAGCTTACGCGGTAATTGCTGATTGTTTGTCCCTTCATCGTTAGTGAAACTTCAGTTGTTTTTTCCTCTTAGTCAATTGGTCTTTCACCTGTCAGATTCGCATAGCTTGTTTTAAACGTGACACATCGACAGTCCCGACATTGAAGTATTCAGATTTTAATCAAAGCCACTGTCCCATGTAGGTTCACTTTTGTTTACAATGTAAGATAACTGAACAAAGATTTTTCCTTCAAACACATGACCAATTGCAAACACACATGCGACGCTAAATGTCAGAAATCTGCCCAGAACGTCATAATAACCCCAACTGAGTGGTTTACACTAACTTTCCTCCAATGGATCAAACCGCAAGACCTAAAAAAAATGGTACCTCGTCAGCACGAGACTAGAACATTGGAAATTGAAGAGTAGGCCATTTGACATTTGCAATTGATTACCCACGCCTCTACATCGAGGTACCGCCAAAGAGGCATGGTCTTATTCTAATGTAGGATTCGATGCTTACACAAAAAAGTGTCCGTCCTCTGCTCGAGGAGTCAGCCATAAAAAGAGCACATAGCCTCTGCGAATAATCAATAGCTGCATGCTCCCGTTATGTCCAACGTTTCAAGCAATATAACTGTTATTGGTCTGAGAGGGGGACACGCATAATGCAGAGGCAATACGGGCAGCCTTGCCCCAAATCAGCCATTTCATGGTCACAACAACCCACACATGCCCACAACTACGACTGGGCCTTGGGCATGGAATCCGGGGGTACCGACACATTTCCACCAATAGCATTATTATTACGGCCATTTATTCAACTATCACCACAAGCCCAATTCGTCCTAGTTTCCATTTATGTTATGATAAGAGTATTTTTGCCAGGGAGTTTCGGGAGAAGATCTTTCATCCGATTCCTCGTGTAGTATGTACGCGTCCGACTACGAGTGTACACTGCTAACTTCGACAACCATGCTATTATCGTCTCATTACATACCTACAGTGGGCAGGTTCATTACATTAATGGTTTTTCTTGTGTGTTTTCATTTAAATAGATAAATTCTTTAGTTTGCACTTCGTATCGTACATAGTGCCAACCCCACTTCTGACCCTGACCCCCCGGACACGCACACTCACTGCCAAGAGGCCCTTCTAACGTGGAGCTTGGTAGACATGATCTTGTCAACTTTTCATTGGCGGAAAAATGTATTGCCATCGACGTAACAGAACCCACCAACGGGGCCGACACTAGAAATCTATCACCAGCGTTTTGAGGATGAGGTGAATGAGATGAGAAAAGCCTTATACTCGAGTCTTTTCTCAAAATCGAGCAGAGTAGAAATACCGCAAGAAGTAACCTACCCCTAGTTTTATCCAAGCGCTGTTTCTACGTTCCCAACTTGACCTCGAATTGCCAATGAATTGTTTGGCTATGATAGCAGATGACTGATGTTAAATACCTTATTGTTATGTGACCTTTCCTTGGATTTCCTTGCATATTTCTTTCCTTGCATATTTTGGAAGGATTGGGGGCAATGAACCTAACTTGGAGACACATACACACTTACATTACTATGTTTACCTGTTTGCCTCTCATCTACTTATCAATATCCCACCATGGGCAAATCACCAAATTCACTATGAAATGTCGGGTATATTACACACTGATACGCCGAACAAGTATGCGTATGACTATCACAAGACCACCTTCTTTTGCAGTTTCTTTTATGTTTTAAGTGCAGTTTATTTTATGTTCAGAAAATGTGTGTTATACTCATACCTATTTTCAGGTGTTCGCTATCCGACATGACTCCCTCACTTACTGGCTGGCCTTTTCCAGCTACTGCATCCGCCTAGACAGGTTTCGGGTAGCACCTCGTGATGGGAACTTGTTGTTCGCAGATATATGTGCGTTGGGAGGACGGGCCATCGCAGAAGCAGCAGCGTAGTGCGAGGGGGTTAAGATCGTGGCATGGTCGGCGAAAGGTTTTAATCCGTGTCTACTACGAATTGAGGGAGCCCCGCTGTATGCCACGCTCGCACCCCTTTCCCTCTGTTTGTTGATGCCGTCTATACAGCTATCAAGACAATATGCTTCCAAGCCACGCTCTCACCACGATAACTGCCATGATGTTTTTCACACGCTAATACGCTGAACTCCAGTGATGCTTTGGTCCTGTTAATGGTCAGAGCTGGTGGTATTGTTCCAAACTGTCGTCGCCTCCTCCTGTAGAGAGCCAGTGTCGAACCTACATACCGGTGGTCTCTTGGGCTCGTTCATTTACCTTTTGGTGACGCATGAAGGTTACGGATTGCCTCCGACTAAGTGTTCCAATGGCATCAACCAGGGAATCTACAAACTCTGGCGAGTAATGCGGGTCATCAGTAAAGGTCAGGTCAGGTCGAAACCTTGAACTCAACCGATGAGACCCGCGTTCTATCCGTTGAAACGTATTGGAGCCACTGTACACCCTTGTCTCACATCGTGCACAACGAAGAGAAAGGTCAAAAATTCCACCAGAACACTTCACAGTCACTTCACCCACTTCACTTCACTAGCAAAGACTTTGCCAGGTACTTAAAGGAGTGTAACCCCCTATAATTATTGCATTCCCGACTACCCTTCCCTTTCCAAATTGGAACAATGAAACTCCTTTCCAGCCAGGTTTGGAGACGCCAGTGCTCCAAACGGAACAGTCGTAACAGCAAACCAACTTCGAGGGCCAAAAGGCCCCTGGCCACCCCGAGCATCTCTGGGGTATGTATGCCACATACCCCAGGCAGACAGACCCTTCGCCCTTCAATTCAGCGATTCAGACTCATTGTTGCAGGTGTAGCTTGGCTTGATCGAGTCAGTCTAATCGAGTGCACTGCATCCTCATACGGACCACATACCGTGGCTGGGATTAATACGGGAAAATCGAATCATCTTGAAGAGAATTCGGAAAAATAAATGCAACATAGATTTATTCGAAGACGAATGGAAGTTATTTGTAAATGTTGTTGGCTCAGCTTAGTGAAACTATCGAAGTTAGGCCCTACGCTGCGGTCGTCTATACTAAATAATTCCTACGCCGGTATTTTCCCGTTTTTCCATGATTTCGGGAACCTTGTTATTTTCGTAGAGAAATTAAGACAATACCTTAATATGCCAGTTTTAGATATCCCAAGCGAGAATAATCCGACGAAGATACGGAATCTCCAAATATATTTAAAAGCGAGTCGGTGATTAATCGCGGAATGAAATCGCAGCGATTCAGTCCAGCCTAAATCCACCAACATTGACCAATATTTCTCATCATCCACCAAAGTTGTCCTTCGACCATGGGATCGTGATTCTCAGTGCATCCAGACTGCGTATGTCATAAAGAGAGACTCTGTAGCTAAATAGAAGGTGATAACATTTATATAGGTTCTTAATTTTTTCGTCAAATATCGAGCTGGGCCCAGTAATAATTCATTTTATTATTGTAAGTAGTAGTATTATTATAATTATTATTATGAATAGTATCGTATTATTATCCAGGTTTTATACGGCGGTTCTCACTTGCTCGACACACTTAATTACCCCAGATCATCAGTGACTAATTATACCCGTACTAGACAGCACACATATCTGGCTTGTACACTCCGACGCACTATTTCAGTGCGTCA
Organism: Sclerodactyla briareus; assembly: GCA_026419785.1. Classification (NCBI taxonomy): domain Eukaryota; kingdom Metazoa; phylum Echinodermata; class Holothuroidea; order Dendrochirotida; family Sclerodactylidae; genus Sclerodactyla; species Sclerodactyla briareus. The sequence goes on from JAODTK010005555.1 coordinate 175,018, forward strand.
CTGTACCGTGTCCCCAATACTTCCCAGTAGGACAGCCCCATACAGTGCTCGCTACCCTTTACTTTCTTTTCACCTCACAAGGTCCCCACTTGCATGGGTGTCGTGGAACATTCCACGGACATGCCCTGTCTAACATCTATGTGTAAAGGTCTTCGAGCTTCCAATGGGGCCCGAACTCGCAATCAATGTTCCGCTCTGCCGACTGAACTGAACCACCTCACTCGATGCATTTTCTTTTTCTTACGGCGACTATGGAGTCTCGTTTCTGTGAAATGTGAACGGTTACCATTTCGGAAGATCATAATTATTTGACATCTTTTAATCTTTATGTTGAGAACGTTTCATTATCGGCTCTCATCGACATTGCATGTAACTCATGGTGAATCGCGTTGCGTCTGGAATGGTGAACAGTGGCGCTCTTCATTTACATCGAGGGACGCGCTTGCATTTACATCAAGACGCGGTCGACCCGCTCAGGATGAACTTTTGAAGAAGCAATGTCTGTCCCGCAAGCTGAGATGGCTCGTCGGTTGACTTCCGGGATTTGCCCCGAAAAGACAAAAGTGGCGCCATCGAGCTTCTACCATCTTGAATCATCTTCGATCCGCTCTACCTCTGACCCCTGCACGTACACACTGTAACACACAAGGGGTGCCTTGTTTGTGGCAAAGAGTGGCTAGAGGCCTCGAACTGACGTTTTGCGTACTCGAGACATGGGCGTCAACCGGTGGGGACGGGGGGACATAATATCAAAGGTCCCCCCCCCTTCCAAAGTGGGGGGATATTCCATATCGTTTGTTTTGTCAACCCCCACCCTACTTTTCCGGACCGTAATAAAAAATAATAGGGCACATGCCAGATTTTGTATCACTCAATGTTCCAATTTTTGTCTAACCAACCAAACAATAATCGCGTTGGAAATTGTCTTAAGTCCACTAATCCAAGTGTACCCAGGTGTAGATCTGGAACCCGATAGGGCCGAAGTGGAAGGATACCCATGTTTCATACCGAGTTCTTGAATTTTAAATCTATAGCCAAAAGTGCATAATTTTCGCGGGCAAGGGCGTTTTTTTCAGGCGTTGTAGGCTCAATATGCGATGGACGTAATGCTTCGCATAAGTGTGTTAACTCGATCAATTCAGAGCCTTGGGGGCAGACTGTCCCCCCCCCACCCAATTCATTAGATTCATTGACAAAGTCAGAGGAATATCTTCAGTAATGAAAGTGGGGTGTATGTATGTAGGTATGTGTGTGTGTATGTGGACGCTGGCTTTTAAACACGATAAAAATCGACCCCACGGGAGGATGAGGCTCACACTGGACGGTGGATTTCCATGATGAGTACAGGAACCCATGTTTGGGGTCAGGTAAGAGGACGTCTGAGGTCAACAAAAGTCAAAGTTGAAAACCTTGTAAACACGCTAAGTCCAGAATGGTGGTCTGAATCAAGTTGAAATTCGGTGTATTGTTTCTTATGGAGAGTAACAGGAACTCTGATGTTTTTGGTTCAGGTCGGAGGTGACTTTGTGTCCAAAAATTGAAAATTGTTAAAAGTCAGATGTCGGCCAATTTGGCTTGTAAACATGATAACTGGACCCAATCTTGATGGATGAAGCTCATACTTGGTGTGTGGTCCCATGATGAGTACATGAACCCTGGTTTTGGGGTCAGGTCAGAGGTCATCTGAGGTCACAGAGCGCAAAGTCTGAAACAGTGTAAACACGCTATGGGTTTTTTCCAGAAGGTTGGTCTGATCAAGTTGAAGCTTGATGTATAGCTTCTATGGGCAGTACAGGAATCATTGTTTTGGTCAGGTCGGAGGTGAATTTCTGGTTGAGAATAGAAAATTGTAAAAAGTCAATATTTTGGCAAATTTGGGCTGGTAAACATGATACTACACACCACCCTGGTGGATGGAGCCATACTTGGTCTGTGTGTTCCTAATGATGCGTAAATGAACCCTATTGTTTTGGGGTCAGGTCCAGGGTCATCTGAGGTCAACAGAGGTCCAAGTCTGAAAACCTTGTAAACCACGATAAGTCCAGAATGGTGGTCTGATCGGTTGAGATTTCGTGTGTCGCTTTTTATGGGGAGTCCATCATAACTCCATTTCGACAGGAACCCCAGTGTTTTTGGTCCAGGTCGGAGGTGATTGTTGGTCAAAATATAAAATTTGTGAAAAGTCATATTTGACCATTTGACTTGTAAACACGATACTGGACCCAAACCTGGATGGATGAAGTCATGCTTTATGTGAGTTCCCATGATGGCGTACAGTCCTATTGTTTTGGGGTCAGGACAGAGTTCATTTGATGTCACCAGCGGTCAGAGTCGAAAAAACTTGAAAGTTCGTGTGTAGCTTCCTGATCAAGAGTATAGGAGCCCTATTGGTTGGTTGGGAAAAATGGAGGAATTTGTCAGACGGTATGGTTCATAATGAGCTGGTGCAATATCTCATTTTCATTGTGTCGGCTGTAGGTGGTTCAAAAAAGAGTCAAGGGATCACTAAGCCTTTTGGCTTTTGGTTTAGATGAAAGAAGTCGTGGACAAATTTTGGGAAGGAAAAAAGCAAAGTGGAACAAAAAATGCCGAATTTTTTGCAGACTTTTCCGATAAAATGCACGAAAATCATGCAAAAAAAAAAAATTGGTGCGCGCTTCGCGCGCGCCGGTAGTTCCCAATGACTGACTTGTATAATTCGGGTACCAATTTTCTGCTGCCAAATTGTGAGTGGTCAGTCGCCTATGGCTTTTCCCTTCCCGAATCCACCAGAGACCGTTCGGTAGACCACGGGATCCACGCAAACAAAGACAGATAGAAAAGGTGCTAAAAATACCAGTGTGGATATTCGGTAAATCATTCTAGTATGCACAATGACAACCTCTTTTGTCGGTCTTTAACTCAATCACACATGTAAATGGTTGCTATCGAGCCTTTGGCAAGTGCGGTTTCCGTCGATCTGGAGGTATGAAAATCTGAAATTTTCGCAGTACGATCGCGCCAACGATGGTGGCGCTCGGCTAGATGTCATGTGAATCGATGGTCCCCACTTTCAAATACCGTTCCGCCGCCCCGCTCGAGAAATAAACTCGGTTAGGCCTTTCGGCTTATGGCAATCAGTAAACTATCTGTCAACTATTGTTGCTGTGACAGCAGGCTATAGAGTGGTATGGGTGTAGGCCTAATGTTTTTACTGTAAGGTTCAACTAGCGGGTCCCTCGACGATTTTCAGTTGTACACTGTGAGTCAGTAATATTTACCCAACCTATTGTCCGTGAATAGAAATCACAGTTATAAATTTTAGTAGCCAGATTTTAACGGCTTTGGTATGTCACCTCGACCGAACGTTGAAGTGAATCCAAGGTTTACAGGGAGTGAGCGCTCACGAATCCTCGGGGGACTCTTAAAATGATAAACGAATTAGTTTAATGAAAAAGGGTAAGGAAGGACAAAATCCTCATGAGAGACCCTGGAGCCACAACATCCCAAAGAGAAGAAAACACCCAGAAGCTTAAAGAATTCGCCCACGGTTCCTGAAAAATAAATCAAGACTGTGCTTGAATGCATTCACACTCTACGACAGAACAAACATTTTCAGGAAGGGCATATTCCACTCATTATAAACTCTCTGGGAGAAGAAATATGTTCCGAATGTCCAACCTAACAGCGATGAACACGGAGCTTGAGGCAATGGTATTGGTGGTAACTTGGAAAAACTCAAAGGAATAGTGGAAGGAAAGGCCTTGAATCCATGAACAATTTTGAAACCTGAATCAAATCAACCGAATCGTCTCAGCTCCATCGAGTTGGACCGAGACGCCTTATATCTCCTCGTAAGGTAAATCTCTAAGACCGTGAATTAATCTAGTGGCCCTCTGCTGAACGTTTTCCATACCTGCTGTTTCCGAGAACTATGGATTCCATACTGGAAGAATACTCAAGGTGAGGTCTTACCAGCTGCTTAAACAACCTGATAACATATCTTACAAGGAAACTTGAAGAGTAAAGGAGTGACGCCTAATCGAGCCAAGAATCCAGTTACCTTCCTCGCAGCTTCAGAACTGCTTAGAATGTTTCAAAGAAGATCAAAATGACACCGAGGAGCTTTTTCTGAATTCACCTGATGAAGATTTTGCCCATTCACCTTGAAAGAGGCGTTGCGAATGTGAGAAACCAACATGCAAACTTGCAACTTCCCGCATTTAAAAAACATTTGCCAATCGAAAGACCATTGGAGGGCTTATATCGAATCTTTGCAACATCATCGTTCGAAACAACATCCCGATACAAAAATTGTGATCGCCGAAAAACTTGTTAATTCTGGACAGTGCACCGAATCTTCAGATCGTCAATATACGCCAGAGAAAGTAAAGGCCCAAGAACGATCCTTGTGGAACACCACTAGTGACCTTTTGCCAAGGAGACGAACGCCATGGATGACAATAGTTGTCCCCTATTGAGAAGGCCACTGACGAATCCACTCAAGAACATTCCCTTAATGCCGAAACTTTTCAATTTAAGCAAGAGAAGCTCATGAGGAACCTTGTCAAAAGCTTTTGGAAGTCAAGGAAAATTATGTCAACAGCACTGCCGTTGTCACTGTAACTGCACTAGTAACATCTTTCATAATTCTAGAGATAGTCAAACACGAACGATTTTTCCTGAAACCACGATGAGACCCCTGAATTAGACTAAACTCATTCAAAAGGCGCTATCTTTCTATCAGCAACCCGACCGTCAAACCTGGGGAGAATACCACAAATCGCGACTTTAGACCTTGTAGACTTCAGCATGCACAACAACTCTTAAATCGGGATCTAAGACATCCTGGCAGTCTCCCCGGAGGTTAAATCCCCATTTCAACAACCACCACTTCTTCTTCCTCACAATCCTGTTCACCCTCGCACTTAGGTCCTCCACCTTGCACCCGGAGGCAGACCACGCGTACGCTTCGGCTTATCTACACGACTGAACTCCCTATCAACATACCGGACAATAGAGTCCCTCAACACAAACACTTGTTGGACATTTATCCTTCACCCCCGTCCACCTTCACTGCCACCCACCTCTGCATGAACTCTCCGTCTCTAGCTGCCGCTTATCCCCTACACTCTCACCTGTCGGCACACCATTCGACTGACCCCCCTGCACGGCCCCCCAACCTCCGCACCCTAAAACTAGTCCTAGTTAGCAAGACCGGGAATCAACAGGCCATCCGTGCATTACCTACCTCGACTCTCCACTCCGCCTCTTCACACACTTCCAGTACCCACCCCCAATTTCGCTAACCTGACCCAGCTTTCTGCACGTATACACAAAATCGTCCCTTTTAGTCTCCTAAAATCTGAAACCTTCGAAGCTTAGCCCCGAACGGAAATAATCGACCCACATTTCGCAGCTCACGCAAAGCACCCACTTTCCCTCCATGGTTGCAAACAGAACACCGAACACTACAGAGAGAGGGGGGGGGGGGGAGAAACACAATGCTCGCAAAGTGTTAATTTACCTAACTTTTAATTTCGAATCGGCGCCACGTTCAACAAAAATACAATCAAATCGATAGACGGAAACTGAGATAGGCCTACATATAACTAAGATGGTGACACTATAAACACGAAAGCAGATTAGAAAATAATACAGAGCAAGCTAAAATAGCCTACACTATAACTAGAGAGGCCCTACACTATAAACACGAAAGCAGATAGAAAATACACTACAGCAGCAATTCAAGCACACTAACTCGCTAACGAAACAAATCGCAACAGACATACACACCAAGAATAGGAAACGCTAGAACAGATACAAACACTTAGGTACGGAAGGCGGAAAAGATAGGCCTAGCTTGAGGGGAAACCAATCAGACATGCGGTACGGAAGCTCCTATGCAAAACCGAAGTCAGTGTGGAACCCTCTTGCTAACCTGTGACAGCGCCCTCAATTATAGGAGTGTTATAGGGACATGTGATTCGGGCGACATGGTTCGCATTTCGTCAGAAAATTAGAATATGTTTCGTTTGACCGCCTCCTTTAATTAGAGCTTCACGTTATTAAGCTCTAGTTCACTCCGTGATGTCATACTCCACGCCTAGATGGTGTTTCTGCCAGACGAAATCGATTCGTATTCCCGAATTATTCATGTTGTTTCCTGTGGCTTCCGTAATAGATGTCTGATTTCCCGCGTTTTCTGAAACGGGTAACACTCACTGAAAAAGTTGCAGAATCTTGCACAATGATATACCAACTTTACTATGGAGGCAAATGGACGGTATTTTCGGGGGTCTATGGTCGAAGAAATTCGCGAATAGAGAGTAAACAAAAACTGACGTGGGTTTACGATGTGTACACACAAGAGTGGCGCCTCCTTACTTCGAGTTTGTGTTCTCTGACGGGAAAATGAACAGGACACACAATACGCACTCTAATGTCCTCTCCCGTTAAATAAGCTCATGGGGAAACAAGTGGCTAGAACAAAAATAGCCTAAAAAGGAACAACTCACGTTAAGAAATACTCCAAACAGCGCAAACACAGAAATATGAACACAGAACACACCACTGCACGAGAGAAATAGAAATAATAACGAAAATGGAAGAGCAAAATACTTATAAAGTGGAGGAGCAAAACACGAAGACTTCTTTGACGTGGTGGGGCCAGTCGAAAAAATCGAATGTTGGTCACTGCTTTTTCCTGCAATCTGGGGGGTCTGAAGGACGAACATTTTTCGGATCCACTACGCGCCAACCGATGGTGGCGCTTCGCAATGATAGTCATTCATCACCTACGTTCCCACCCCACCCCCTCATCGCGACCCAAATCGCCAGCCGTATGATCCCCCCGACCCTCCTAACTAAACGTTACGCCACTGCCTCATCCAGCCAGTGTTTAGTTCTGGAGTCATACTCCAGGCACATCCAGAAACCATAGCAGGCCTAGGTGCACATAGATATAGTATGTCACCGTATCTGTCCTGCTCTCCCTGTTGACTGTTGTAACTTTGCCCGTCTAAGCCGAAATCAAGACTGTTCTCAATTATTGGATCCGTACATTGTTAGCATGTACGGTAGGTCCCAAGACAAAGGACTGGACCTAGTCACACGTGTAGAGCTGGAGAATAGTCCGCTACTTCCCGAGTTTGTGTTCGCCTAAATCCAACATTAGTAGCGTTATGTACACATAGCTTCCGTAAACTCCCTCTCACCCTATGTAACCCGGCCTAGCCTCAGTACCCAACGTACCTTGATGCGTCGTAGGGGTCACTTCTTCGACCCGTCCCTTGAATCCTCCCGCTACGACTGATCCATCAGAAATGAAGTTGATCTGCATCGTGTTACCTATAGACTGGACAGGATCGGGGTCAATATTTCCTGTTAGGGTCTCAAGGACGGAATCACTTCTTTGTGATGTATCAGGAAGTCCCAATCCAATTCCAGGTCGAACTCGTCGCTTTTGAATACGAGGTTATGACCGGCCTCCGCTTCGAGAGACCACGATATGTTCACGTTATTGTCGTAAGGAGATGGGAAGTTTGGCGACTTGATGGAATGGGTGACCGTCATAGCGACTGTAACAAATAGACATTGGCGTGAGTCAACTTGTTCTTAGGTTAGTGCAAGAGTGAAGTCACATTTTTCTAATTGCAGCGGATGCTTTGAAACTTCCATAACCTAATTAAAATCCGTTTTGTTTTTTCTTGTTTTTTCGTGTTATCTACATTTATTATTCGGGTCCAATAAAGACACGGGAAACGAGCAGAAAGTTGTATTGAGCTTACGCGGTAATTGCTGATTGTGTGTCCATAAGTCAAATGATGCTAGCAACTATCTAGGATTCTTTCAATCTGTTTTTTCACATATCAGATTCGCGATACTCGTTTTAAACATTACAACACCGATGGTGGACAATTTGCACATTACCGGCTGCATTGATTACCCACTCCTCTTCATCGAGGTACCGCCAGGAGGCATGTATAGTCTATCAACCAAGTAAAGGAATCGATGCTGACAAATGAGTGCACTATGTCGGTCGGTACCATTGCCAGGCGTTGAATAGGTTCGGTCCTCTATTCGGAAAGTCAGCCATACAAAGAAAAAAAATAGCCTGGGCGAATGGACCCATGGATGCCCGATTATGTTACGTTTCAAGCGAAATACTTGTTATCATATTGAGATGGGGCCGAGCACGCCGAATATGCAGAGGCGAATAACAGATGATGCCCTGCACTTAATAGGCCTAGATCGCCGTCAACAACTTTGCTCATGTTCACACCTAAACCGTGTCGTCCATGCAAAATAGGGAATACCGACACATTCCTCTCTATAGCATTATTATTACATTTTTCGAACTATCATAACAAACTTCCCATGATCCATCATGTTAGTGATGATGAGTACAGTGTTAAATAGCCAAAGTGTTGTGTGTTTGTGTTGTGTTGTGTTTTTCTTTCTGCAATTTCTGCCAGGAGGAGTTTGGGGTGGTCTTTTCCCGCAGATTCTTATTGCAAGCAGTATGTACGCGTCAACTGTCTCTGATAACCATTGACACCATGTCAAGCTCGTATCATTACACTGCAACGCGAATAGGCCTACAATTTTATGCAAATTGCCACCTAGTGAAAACATTTTTTTCGTTGATCGTCTCGTTGAGTTCTGTCTCAGCATACTTGGATCACCTCAAGCCAGTGTTTAATACTGAGTAATCCAATTCCATCAAATGACCTACATATCAATTTAGGAGAATATTAGCGGTTATTTATAATTAGGAATAATATTCAATGCTAAAAGCACTATAGGCTGACCACCAGCTAACAGGTAACTGCTGTTGTCTGTTAGGCTCAGCCAGAACTGTAGTAGGCCTAGGTGGTAGTTGCAACTATATGTTAGGTCACCGTATCGGGCAATTTTACTGTTGATTGTTGTAATTTGACTGTAAGCCGAAATCAAATTATTAGATGCGAACTGGTGGTAAGGATGGAACATAGGACCGGACTTTAGTTTCGATCAATGGTAAGGAAATGGTAGGAAAATCTGTAATTAAAATAAGGTATGCAGTAACTCAGTATTGTAGCGCAAGTGGTCACCCACCGTTAAGCCATCCCTTAACGAGTGGTTGGCACATTGGTTTAGAGCGTCGGCCTTCCACCTGAGAAACCGGGGTTCGATTCCCGGTCGGGTCATAGTACAAAGACTTTGAAAATGGAACCTGTTGCTTCCCGATGCGGGGCGCATCAACACGAGGATTGGAGCAGGGACTAGCGAGGGGTAGGCAATTGGCGTCGGGCGCCCCCACCCCAGTTAAGGTACCGCAAAGAGGCACTGCCTTGTTCTGTACTGGTGAAGGATTCGCAGCTGACTCTAAGGTGAAATATCAGGTCTGCACCTTGCTGGCCTTGAATAGGATCGATCCTAGGCTAGAAAAAGGTTTACCATGAAAAAAAAAAAACACGGGATACTCCACAATAGAAGGTTGTGCTCTATTATTTGTTTCTGCTCAAATTCGGTACGGGGTTTAGCTCCAAAGTCCTTAGTGTAAAATAAATTGGGAAATACCCAATGTAGATCATGTATACATGACTATTCAATGCAATAAATAGAAAGTATCAAATCTCGAGTCATGTTTACATGACTATTCATGACCTTGAAGGAAATGGATTTCCTTGATGTAATAAATGGAAAGTACCGAAGTCAAGTCGATTACATGACTATTCAGGGACTTGACGTGAAAAATGGATTTCCGTAAATATAAATAGACATAGAAATGTCCAAGTTAATTTACATGACTACTCATGAAACTTAATGACTATGGATTCGTTCTTATTGCACGTATGGACTCCACCCACTGATTGAGTGAAATCCCGTAGAGAATAAAAATAAAAACCTTATTTGAATAGGTCTGAGATTATATTTTAACAGTTATTAACCTCCTGTTGGTTCTTGTGGCGGTGGAGCTCTGTCTCACCACCGAGACTCTCTGTCTCCCCGCTCGCGGGTCTTTAGGTGTTTTCTCGATGCAAGTGTCTCTGGTAAAAAGTAGTAGAAACATGTCATGGCCCAGGGGTTACTAGATTTCTTGTGTGTTACATCGAAGTGGCGGTGGTTTCTGGTCATTTTGGAAGGGAATACCTCCTGGACACAGGACATGGACAAACTATTGGGTCAATCATTCCCCTGATTCATCAAGTAGTAAACACTTTCTGAATTTAGAGCCCACGTAAAGACCAAGTAGGCACGCCTTCACCAAAAAATAAGCTAGCTGTGGCTGAATGGTCCTACTGGCATGGGAGTCGCATGCAAATAATTTTTTTTTTATATCAAGTCGTATACGTTCGTATCATGGAAGTGGCGTTATGATATTTAGAAAGAACGTGCATGATGCTTGCGAAATAGCTAGATGGCTACATCCACGCAGAAATTACCTTCGTTTAATAGAGAAAGCATATTAAATATAATGTTCCATGACCATCCGGTGGACCTGTTGTTCAGGATCAATTGTAGTTCACATTCTACAAGTTTCGTTAATTTATTCGGAAAAACATCGCCTGTTGGAATTATGCAATGTTGACCTCCTATGACCTTGAAAGAAATTCGTGTGTCAGAACATAAAAACAATCCAAATCCACTGCAAGTTTCGTCCAAATCCAAGAAAGTTAGAAAAATCGCCAAAAAAAACTTGACCTCTAGTGACCCTTGAAACACCGTCATGTTTTTCGGGCGATCTTTTGTCCCCACTCAGCAACTGTCGTGTGAATCGGACTAAACTTACCTGCAAAAATAGAGGGCAGCAGAAGTTGTTGTAATGTCCACTTTCAAAACCATCCAAGATTCTGCTAGAGGGTGACTATTGGGTGGGGACATGGGTACCAAGTTCAGATTCAACGGCTCTATAGCGTTGAACGAGTTGTTGATAACGCCTGAATTCCCGGCGTTGGCAGTGGAGACGGCGGCGTGCGGGACACTGCCCTAAAATCGTATTAGACCGAAGGAAACTTACAGTGTGACGGGATATATTACTTCGAGGTCACCTCCACTGTTGAAAACCCCTGGTAAAGTATCTAGTAGTGGGCGCAAAATTCGCGCAGGTATGTTGGTATATGGGCAGTGACCGTGTACCGGTGCATATCCCAAAATTGTTTCTCATAACTATTCTACCTAAGCGAGGTTGTCACGACTATCAATTGTCCGAAAACCCAGGAATCATCGGAATTCGACCACAGTTCGCTTGAGTTACATTCAACATTCGTACATTCAAAATATCATCCTACCCCGCTGAAAGTAAATGTTGCCTAATTACATAGCAAGACAAGATACTCAATTCAGTTCGAAAGATGAATTTGTCATATGATGTAGTGCGATTTGCTATGCAGGGGCACAAGTGAAGCGGTGGAGTCAGTCAATACTGTACCGAAGAAGTTGCCGTAGCATACAGACTGGTTCTCCTCTTTTGCTAGCCGTGTATGCCCGCGGTTCCTGATCAGAGAACGGGAAAAGAAGTAATCTTCCAATTTCGCGATGGAAACATTGTAATAAAGTATTTTTAAAATGTTCGAATGAAAAAAATCACTTTAGCCAACAGTATGCTGAGACGATTATATCCTATGCAAAGCAGTTTTTTTTTATGAATAAATGAATGAACTTTGCAATCAAAATAAATTTCATCAGCCACGTATGTTCAAGCGACCCCTTACAAAAAAGTTGCACTATAGCATTATATTGAAAAAAATCTATTAGAAAATGATACAATTTTTATAGAGCCCCTCTATAGAACACTCTATAAATTTTCTTTAGAAATTCTTTAGAAATTCTAAAGAATTTCTAAAAGAATTCTAAAGAATTTCTAACGAATTTCTAAAGAATGTCCAAAGAAAATCTATAACTATTCCATGGAAACTCAGTGGAGTCTATCATGAATCGCCTAAAGAATCTCTAAAAAATTTCTGAAAAGAATCATTTTCTAATTCTGGTATGAACACAGGGCTATACTACCTTGATCGGTAATGGCAAATAGTTGAATAGCTGATTACCCCACCCCCACCCCGCTCCCCACCGGGACAGTCTCGCGCTGCAGGCTAGCTTTGAATATCACATTTATTTTTTATCGCTCGCGCATCCGGAAAATATATTTAAAAAAAATACACATGACTGATGAGGCTAATAGATTAGAATAGCAAAATAAATCTTTAGCTTTGAACGTTGGCCTAATTAGCCGTTATCCAATAATTTCAAGAAAAACACAAGGGAACATACCGGTCAGATAATTGTGATCCTCATTTTTCCTGCCCAAGGGTTAATGATATTAACTAACATTGTTCATCATGTTAAACAGAATAGGCCGAACATACACAAATTGCACCCCAGACTTGGCTGCTATATAGCACATACAAACTGGGTGTACTAAATGGCTATTGTGCTACACTGGAATATTGGTTACTGTAGCCTACACATTCACTCTACAAACATTAGGCTTGAATATGAATAAAATTAATACAAATAGAAACAAATCAGAATTTCAATTGACAAACTGAAAACTATTAAAATTCTGGTCAACTTACACTAATAAATATCCAATGATCCTGATAATAAACCAGTTTTAGACGGAATGGGGACATCAGATCTACAGAGCCCTAACTGCACGCTGCATTCGAATCGGGCTGTCAAAATCACAAAATGTTCTTGGCAGTTTGTGATTGTTTAAATCTGACTAAAAATTATTTAAATTTATCTTGATAGACAAGTTAAAAATTCAAAATGTATAGTGAAGGCTAATTAGCCTATCAATTTCACAATAGATCCAAACATTTATTCATGAATGGTATTAGAGTTAAGAGAAAGAGCGTCATTTTATAAATAGCAAATGGCAACCCCAGAATGATTCTATAGGAGATTCTATAGAAACTCCTAGAATCTCAATAGAAATTAATGAAAGCCGTTTATAAGTAAAAATCAGTTCTTATTCCATTTTTATGCAGTAGCATATAATGTCAGTCTTTCAGAGAAAGCTAACAGAACAGAAGACCCTACATCTTAGGCCTGTCCACATATCTAAATCTCTCTTTTCTTGATATTAGCATAGAAGGTCTGAATTTCTTAAATTAAATTGGCTCTGAAGGGGGGGGGGGGGGGGCTACCAATAGGCTATACAAAAATACAAACAAAGTACATGTTGGCAGGCGCGGCGTGCTAAAAAGTTGGAAACAACGTTGTTGAGGTGACGGCATTAGCAGGGAAGGACTGCGTCGGGCAGCCTGGCTGTCAACACATTATGAGGGTGTTAAAGTTGTAGGGATATAACTGCTCATTCCTTTATCTGGGCAACTAGGAAACTATGGTTATTTTATTTGGTATTATTTTATTCATAGTTCAAGCCTAAAGTTTAGAGTGAATGTGTAGGCTATAGCCTAACAATTTAGGTAGCACATAGGCAAGTTTAGTACACACAGTTTGTATGTGCTATATAACTAGGCCAAGTCTGGTGCAAATTGTGTGTGGTTAGGCCTATTACTGGTATTAACATGTGAACAATGCATTTTAATATGCATTTAACCATTGGCAAGAAAAGTGAGGATCACAATGATCTGACCGGTAGCTAGTTCCTTTGTGTTATTCTTGAAATTATTGGATAACGGCTTATTAGGGGAAAAAGAGAGAAGTTATTATGCTATTCGATTAGCCTCAGTTATGTGTAAGTGGCACTGCATAGTTTTTGTTTTGTCAGGTGCGCAATTAATGAAAATATATTTTATATCAAAGTTAGCCGGCAGCGCGCGAGACCGTCCCGGCGGGGAGGAGAAGGGGTGGGGGAGGGGGGGGCGGGTTGTGGGGTAGGTTTATAATCAGTAGCTATTCAACTATTGCCATAACCGATCAAGGTAGTATAGGCTTGTGTTCATACCAGAATTAGATTATGATTCTGTTTAGACATTATTTAGAGATTCTTAGCGATTCTTTGGAGACCCCACAGAGTTTCCATGGATTATGTTATAGATTTCTTTAGAGTTTCACAGGACATATAGAATTTCTAGAGAGTTTCTATAGCATTTCTTATAACATTTCCGTTAGAATTTCTATGAGTTTGCTTTAGATTCTATAGAAGGGGATTCTATAGAAAAAATTGTCTAGATGTTTCTATTAGTTTTTTTGAATAGATTCTATAGAACTTCTTGGTAAGGGTGGAAATGCATGGTTCAAAGTATAACTTGTCGTAACCAGCAGTTTGTTGGCAACATCTTGCCCTACTCTTTAAGTTGAAGTGTAGAGAGACGAAGAGACACAATGGAATTAAGGAGGCACGTGTTGAAACAAGTGATTGTTCCCCAGCAAGTATTCGAAGATATCAATAACAGGTTATTGTTACGTTTGCATGTGAGCGGCACACAATTTCGGACAATAGGCCAGAAAGAAGACAACGGGACGCCTTTAAACTAGCACCCCACACAACTTTCAGCCTATTTTCACGCCAACTACACAACTATTATTATTATTAGTATTATTATTATTATTATTATTATATTATTATTATTATTATTATTATAGGCTCGTTATTATTATCATCTATTATTACCAATGGATTAGGATTTTCAGATTCTATAGCGGTCTATAGAGTTCTGAAAAAAGAACCTATAGAACTCAAGAGGAGGGAAGAGAGTCACTACTGGCTTACAACGTTAAATAGAAATATTTTATAAATCTATATTTTTTTTTACGCCTTTTTAGTGCCTTTCTCTCGATTAGAAATAGAAATCTATAGAAACTATGAAGTCTATAGAAAAATATGGGGCTCACTCCAATTTATAGAAAGTGACATGTTCTATAGAGACTATAGAAAACTCTATAGACACCTTCTAAGGAAGTCTATAGAACTTTTTTTGTAAGGGATCTCAATACTATCCAATCGAAGCGGCACCCATTAGTTGCTTCGCCAGCGCGTAGCCGAAAATTTCGGGAATTAGGTTATCAATAATGCCAAATGGGGTCTGATGGCTATTTCATGTGATTAATTCAAAAAAAGAACGTTGATGAAGCATTAGTATGAATGTCACCTTAGGACTGATGTTTCTCGAGATTCAAGGTATCCAAGGGAAGCGCGGCACCAGTGGGTGTTGCGCAGCGAAACATTTTTTTATTTATGAGGCCTAATTAATTCATTACTAATGCCAAATGGTTGATTTCCGGATGGCCAATTTCAATAAATACATTAAGAAGTTAATTCACAAATAGAATGAATTTCACTCAGCCACCGGTTGTCATGCGGAATTTGGAGGCTATTCAATTGTGAAGGCGGCATTAATTGGTTTCCGCGCAGCGTAGCAAATCTATAAAGTGAGGTCTTTACGAATGTCAATTTTCATATTCAAAATTCAAAATGAGTCAAAGAATAGTTAATTATGGGTCGCAAATATTATCTTCTCGAGAGCATGAAATGAACAATTTTTTCCTATAACCCGGAAGGAAAATATATAGGGGTCACAATAATCAATTGACTATAAGTGGTTTTGATATGTTATTGATGGTGACATTTTAATACATGCATCGACGTTTTCCAGCGTTTTATGACCGTTGTAATAAGTTCCTTACCTTTTATGTCTGGGAAACCTTAACATATTTTTACCCCAACTTGGAATTTTGGCTTGTGGCGGATTGCTCATACTGGCGATATGGACATGCGGACCGCCATTTGGGAACCCCGAGAGGTGTTTGTGTAGGTTTGAATATATTCCAGAATAGAACAAGCAACTACAATATCAGGGGGAACCGGTGTATAATTACTATAATAACAAATTTCGATTCCCTAGCTCGCATTTCCTGGGCCCCGGTCTTATTAGAAGTCGCGGAGCTTTTATAATGACCTCAGGTTGGTCAGGTTAGTGGCGCTATTACTTGATAACAATTATTGAGCGCGAGCTTTTATGGCTCAGACATATTCGAAGGCACGGCTTACTAACTCGAGGACTTGAGGTGTGGGCCGGAGTACGGAAACAGATTATCAAAGAACATATAGTCTACTTTTTAATCTAAATTAGACAAAATTTTATGCACCGCTGACCAAAATTTGGGAGGCCGCCCCCCCGGGCCCCAATGGGACGAAGACCACTGGATCGCAACCAGAGCGGCACAAGCAGGGGCGTAAATAAATTAAGGGGGTGTGGTGGTGGTTGTGGGAGGGTGTGACACCCCTGAGAAGTCGGTCCCGTAGCGGCAAAAAGGTCGCTCTATGAACGGCCAAAGCCAATTTTTAAAGAACCCTGAATAGACCCCGAAGATGGATGTCTGCGGTTTAAGGCACAGAACATGCTGTCGGTCCCAAAAGTTCACACCCCCCCCTTGGAAAATTGTGTATTTACGACCCTTGGCACAGGGGGGGGGGGTTACGAGGCACGCCTCCCCCTCCTCCCTGCCCCCCCTCCTCATCCTCGCCCCCCCCCCTCCTCCTCGTCGAAGAGGAATTGAGAATCTGCCGGAGGACTCTGGCTTGCACTTGCGTACCAGTTTGCCGGCCCAACGTCCGGGAAGATACTGGAACCAACAGGAGGAGAATTGATAGAAAACTCTTATTTTCCGGCTGGGAAGATTCTTCAAAAGGTTAATAAGTTCTCAAACAAGTACAGTGCCGAGATGGATGAATTATTGGGGATGGTGGTAGGCTGAGGTTCGCGTGTCTGGCATGAGACGTGAGCCTCCGATGTGGATCATCGGTGCCCTGTCTATCAATTTCTCGCGCCGCATCTGACCGGATTGATATAATCTGAATACGCAGCGCCGGTGTGGGATGGTGCAATCACCCACTCTCTTGACGCATCACTCGAGCGATTCAGAACGGACATTCAAGATATCATCGGACAGGATTACACTAGCTACTCTGAGGCATTAAACACGCTCAATGTGCCCAATCTCAGCGATCGGCGATATGACCTCTGTACATCGTTCGCCAATACCATGCTGGCACCCCTTTTCAAGCTGCACCACTCTTGCCACCTCACGAAGAATACTTATAACAAAAAGAAAATTCAGAAATTAATGCCTGTAAGTTATCAACGAACGATGTAGAAAAAAGTGCAATTCCATATTTGACCCGTATGTTGAATGACCCGTATTTTTTTTCCTTTCTCTGTTCTTATGCATTCCCTTTGATTGTATAGTCTCTGTATCCAGCCGTTGGCTGCGAAGGAGATTGTTTTAATGAAATACCGTTTCAACTCAAATCAAATATACCGTATCGATATGTGTTATATTTATCCTTACTTCATTTTCCATAAAGTATGTTTGGTTTGAAAAATGGACATCAACAATACACAACCTGACCTCACACAACGTACCGCACTTTCAGGGTCATGATGTACTGGACATGGGAGAGTGCAACGTCATCAGAGGGCAACGTGGGTGGTACTTAAAAATCCGAATGGAACTCTTCGTGGCAAATATAACATGCAAGAGGAACGCTATTGAGAGCTCTGACCGCTGTTCGTACTTATGAAACAATAGCATTGAGGGATCCAAGGTTATGAAAACAGGATGAATTTGATTCGATTTCCGCGGATTCAAGAAGCCAGTAGGGCGCATCCATACCTGGCTTTACTGGATTGTGGACTCGCCTATTCTCTCGACTTAGTGCTCGCTTCAGATGATACCGAGGTAGGGTTAAACCATTTCCAACCTGCTCTTAGGACCGCCAATTTACGCCTCCCTCGTAGAACGAATGTATTACTACTTCCATCGAACCTGAGTGGGCGGGAGTCCAACGGACGCTCACAGCCGACAGACGAACCTATCGCAAACATCCCGAAACAGACCATAGGGGACCCCATGCCAAATCAACTTCATTCCTGCTCCATTTCCACTTACAGCAGAACCATGGGGAGCGAGACCCTCGCGAACGTTACCTGCAACTACAGGACCTAGAACAAAATGTCCGGTTGACCTATCGGAATTCTAACTCCGGAATGTTTACTTGAAAAGCGACCACTGATACCACTCTTCGTCTTCTACCCATGAAAGAACGGACCTCCTGGAACAGACCGTTGTTTGGCAGGGTTACTACCAGTTAGGTAGTAGTAGTATTAAGTCAGTAGTCAGTAGTAGTCAGTAGTAGTTCGTAGTAAACCAATTCAAGTAAATAAATAATAATGATGATAATAATAATAATTAATAACTAATAATCATAATAAATATATAAGAATAATAATAATAATAATAATTAATAATAATACGAATAATAATAATCACATAAATCATCAATCAAAGTAATAATAATATAAAATAATAATAATAATAAGTAATAATTAATAGAATAATAATAATAATAATATAATAATATAATAAAAAGAATAATAATAAACTCAATAAATCAAACTAATAATAATAAAAATAAAACTACGGAGGGAGAACAGCGCACTAACAACCAACCAGAAGTGATGAAAATGTGGTATACAACGTAATTTATTTGATATCATTGTCAGTAACTAGAAGCAAACAGCAGTGTAATAATATGTTTCTGGGGAATGCGGAAAGGACCGAAAAGGTCGGGAGCTATTAAAAATGGACTTCCGACCTCGTAGGTGAGTCAATAATAAAGTGTAGCGCGCCTACCGAAACGAAAAATTGACAAACCAGCAACAACAGATGCATCGTCTCATTAAGAATCCTATCGCAAGCGATGGGGAGGGGCAATTTCATTAAAAACAAAGATGTGATTTTTTCTGAGGTTTTGATCTTGAAAATTCTGAAACGACAACTTCTTCGGATTCTAGACGGTTCGTGCTCGGCCAATTCAGGAGGCGCTAAGCCAAAACTCGAGTAGACTTAAGAAATCGATGATGCTAGTACTCATTGATGTCATAATTAGGGGCTTCGGTTAAGGATTCATAGAAAGTGTAATATACAACTATATAGTTTGGTTTACCCGTATAGCTCAAAGTGACTTTGGAAATTAGAAACCAGTTATTAAGCCCACAGAATGCTGAACGCATCATTGGTACTGAGCTAACACCCATCCATAACAAATACAGAGATCGTGCAATTAAGCGGGTAGCGAACATTTCAGGAGATAATTCACATCCAGCACATCAACACTGTGGAGCTTATGCCATCGGGAAACATGTAACGTTGTTTTAGAGCCTCGTTTCAGAGCCACTAGGTTGATCCCTCTGCTGTAAATTTTGCAATCTTTTTTCTAGGAGGTAAACCAATATAGGCCGAATTTGTCAGATGCCTAGCCGTTAAACAGATTTGTGAGTTAATATTTATTGTAAAACTCATCATTCATTCGTAAAGCGGCTTTTAGCCGAATTTAATTAATTATAGATCCATTATTTCTCGTTTTACATCCCATACGGAAAGCTACGTTCTTCATACGAATTTATTACGCACATTTTACAAAGCGACTGCAAAACAACTAAAGAAATGTTGTAGTTTGGAGTGCATGCAGTGAGGTGTTGTGTTTTGGGTTACTGTCGAGAGACGCAGCGCAGCAGTGAAGGCTACCCGTCGAAGGACGGAGTGGATCATGAAGGTTGAGGTAATGTGGGAGACGGAGCGATGAATTGCAGTGAAGGTAACGTCGAGGGACGGAGTGCATTGCAGTGGAGGTAACTGTCGAGGGACGGAGTGAATGCAGTGAAGGTACCCGACGAGAGACGGAGCGCATGTAGTGAAGGTAACTGCGAGGGACGGAGCGCATGCAGTGCAGCAGCAACTGTCGGGGAGGACGTTCGTATTGCATTTTTTTGAAACCAACGTGATTGATAACTATGCCACTTATCGGCATTGGAAAGCATTTGCCAATCGAAGATTATTTGGAGACAATATCGATAACCCTTTGAAACAGTTACAACATCTTCGTTCAAATAGCACAATTCCCGATACAACTTGCAATCGTCCCAAAACTTTTTTTTTTAACTCTGAATGCACCGAATCTTCAAGATGTCAAATTATTGCCAGAAACGTAATGGCCCCCAGAACCGATCCTCGAGGCACACCACTAGTGACCTTTTGCCTAAAGGACGGAAAGCCCAAATGATGATCGCCTTTTGTGCCTCCTAACATAGTTTCGAGGTTACAAGAGGTAGACAAAAACATTACCGTTCGCCGCGGACCTCACGGGGCCTCGACCTTTCTTAGACATCCTGCTGAAAAAGTAAATCATATGAAATGTGACACGCTCTGACAGTCCAGATTAGTCGACTAATACTGCATGATAGCCTTGTCTACTTCACAATCATTCATTTCCTAAGGAAATTAACGCGTCTGGATGCTTTTCTCTTTTTAATACTGTATCAATAAAGAAGCCGGTGAGTAGAAGTTCCAAGAAAACTTGTGACTTCACCCTATGCACCACGATCGTGCGAGTCTATACGTGTGGGGTGGTATGCGGATTCCTAGTATGAGTACATGTGACCATTTATTGTGGAGGTCAAGTGGTAAAAGGTTCATGTGCGGTCAACAAGGATCGAGTCTGTGAACCTTGTAACCACGATACGGCTACGAATGCTCAGTCTGTTAAGTTGAGGTGGGTTATACCTTCTCATGGGGGAGTACAGAACCCTGTTGGTGTTTGGTATAGACCAGTTGTCTTGTTTAGTGAAAATGGTTAGAAATATAAAAAGCGATTTCGGCTATGTCTGGTTTGACACAAGGATGGATGAGCTCATGACTTGGGGTATTTGGGTTTTCCCCATAAATGATTACAATTTGCATCTTTTGGGGGTCAGGGTGAATACCATTTGAGGTCAACAGAAATCGCTGACAGTCAAAGAAATCACTGAGTCTATTGGGTAATCACCGCGAGTAGCCAATTAGCGAGTTTTGTTGTTGGATGCCCATCAAATGAGGTGACTCAATAATTAGTGTTTTGTTTTTGTTGGTCTTTACATGGTAGGCGATTAAATTTTTATTCAGATAGTTTAGTAAGAAACGTCCAGTTCACCATAAAATAAAATAAAATCCAATTGCAGCAAGTTGCTAATTTTTCAAATATCCAGGAGAACTTAGACTCGTGTTTCGATGTTATGGCCCCATTGGATTTTATATCGTCTCGTTATTTACAGTTGCGACGATTCATTCGCTTGAAATTATTTACGAAGGCTTTATAGAGGTTCGGAGTAACTGGGGCTTTGAAAACAATTGGTCGTACAAAATCATAAAAATGAAGACTTATGGAGCCCGTACAGACTCTTACCATACCCTGGCAAATTTATGGAGGGAGGGACGTCCCAGATCAGATAAATACTAGATGTTCAATGTCTGATATATCAAGGGGGTCATTTCGACGCAAGACTGAAAGCAACTGGGTTTAAACGTTATGTACAACAAGAATTGGGTTCCAATGCGATTTTATTTGTTTTAACCCAAATGTTAGGAATCCCTTCATCCATCAAGTGCGTTATAATCTGAAAGCACAACTCAAGGAACAAGGGACGGATTGAATACACCATAAATACACAGAAATTTGAATTTAAGGAAGAGGTTCGTGATGCAGGTGGTTCTTGTAAAGACCGCAATTTGTGGGCCGAGCCTCAATCATCAAAATGCTCATAACTAAATGTTGATATTAAAGAATGTTCCCTTTTTCGGGGTAAAGTGGGGAATGAGTGGGGTAGGTATCGAAACAATTCAACCGATCTGGGTATCTGTCACCAGAGCCACGTGAAAACGACATTTGTGAGAGAGCAGAGGTGTTACTGTCGGGTTTGTTGACGAATTATCCAGCATCATTTGGTCGATCGCATTGGGCTAACAACTATCCAGAGTATGTGTCCTACACGTCGTTCCCGTTCAAGCCATCTCCCCCCGTCACTGCAGTTACCTACGGAAAACAGTAGCCAAATCGACTGATGCTCGTTAGAGGCTAGAGCGCGACGTGACCTCATTGCTAACGAATGTGCGCATAAGGACATCTGTTTATTCCTTTCAAAGAGTGTGAAGGCGTCAGTGTCCAGGGTTCACGGATTTCCATTGGATTTTATATTGAAAAAGAAAAACAATATTTGAGTGAAATCCGACTCTTATTTCTTTAAAGGGACTACCCGACGAGAAAAGTAAGCAGTTTATACTTGCTCCCGGAGCTCCTTTGGAACAAATGAGTACAAGATGAAGCGATGCTTAGCAAATTAGAACAAAATTGCATCTAATTTCAATCTGCAGGCGAAACTCGATTAAAAATAGGCGGTATACATCGTGCAAAAAAATATTCATAAGAATCCAAAAATTTTTTGTAAGTATTGCAACATAAATAAACATTGGAGGGCGTTGCTATTTTTGATTAGGAAAAGGGGTTTGAATGTCTGGACTTGAACCTGAAAATAAGTGAAAAAATATTCGCGTTTGGCCAATTTGGTTAAGAATTCATTAATTGGTGAGGGGGTTCAAAAAGAAAAGAACGTTCCATTTTGAAAGTCTCTCCTATGATTCGAATTTATCAATGGGGGATCAACCTGGGGTCCTAATGTCTGTGTACACTCTTCAGTATCGTGCTATCGGAAACAAAAAGGGTGAATTTCACTCCATCTTGGTGGTCACACAGACATTCGAATTGAGTAGATTTCACCGAATAGAGTGAAGTATACTCCATAAAGGGCGAAGATGCTCTCTAAGTCGCTCCGAAAAGGCGAAAGGAACGTGATGATCACTTGACGAGAGTGAAACAACGGCAAACACATGGGAGTCAAAAATTCCCTCTTGGCCTTCAGAGGGTGAATATAATATAATTATGTTTGTCAACAAGGTCAACCCGTGGACCATACTTTTTGCGAAGAAGAATCCAGATCCAGGCAGGGACTGCATAAAGGACGCTGTATATATATTATGTCGTCCGAAAAGGAGTGACGATACTCGGACAGCAGAGCCAGAGTGATCAATAGCAACCCACTGTCACTTTTAGAGTGGAGTTATTACCATCTCTTCCGATACCATTCGCATAGGCTAAAGGGCTGATTATTCTCCAAACGAAAATTAGATGGCTCGGAAAGTCCCCGCGAATGCCTGGAAATGTTAAATAATTTCTCCAATGCTTCTGGGACCAATAATCTAGAACTGTTTTGTTACTCCTGGTTCAGTTTTTAAGCGCTTTCAGTATTTCCATCTACTATGACCCAGTCGGTTATCTAAGGATGGCTCTATTAACAGAACTTTCTTCAAAGGCCTATACCACGCTGTGCTTGACGGTTTGACGGGATTTTGTCAACCGGAGTCAACCCGGGACCATAATCCTTTGGGAAGTATCTAGATAATAGAAGTTGTATCTTTGAGCTTGTCTAGTCAGAATAAAAAGAGAGCTGAAAGGTCAACAATAATAACAGATTAACAACGGGGGTTTTGCTATGGTCGAATTATTATTATACCGATCGGTAATCTTCCTTTTTTTACGCAATAGCACATTCGGATATTGAATAAACTTGTGAGGCAAACACGAGGAACCGCTTTCTTGCATTATCGGGCTACGACTCAGTGTCCGCTGAAAATCGGCTCGAAGTTGGTTCTTTATAATCAACGGTCGAGAAATCGAAGCAGCACCATCTTCAGTGCAAACTTGGAGACATCCTACAGCCGACAGCACCACATGTGCAGGCGGAGGTCGTCATCACCCTACTCAAGTGCTAATAGGGTCCATGAAGAAATCGAGATCACAATCGGTGTCTATCAATCAGCTACTGCATACTATACCTTCCTGTGTGGTTAGAGTGCGTACAGGTTTCCATACTCAGGTTGATATCTGTAAGCGCCCTGGATACTTCATAACGTGGAGAGGGTTATTGAGTACCCCGGAACACAGGTGGACCCGCTGGCGTGGTAACAATGGACTTTCTTTCGTGATGAGTCAATCGGGATTTTTTTTTTTTTTATTGTGTAAACTGCTATATGTACCCCACGGCGCTGGAACCTCACGCGGGTCGCCAGTTCCTTAGATTACTTACTCAGGTCACTGGGTTTTACCCTACATGCCTACAACATTCTAACTACCACCTCTCCCACACCCCGGAAGTGTTACACACTATAGTAAATACAATCTCATATTCCGAGACCTATGATGCAAATTCATTATTTTCATTGGAAGCTTCCTACTAATTCATATAGTAGGAATCTGATAGATTCCTACATTTTGGAATTCTAGCTACCCAGCAACACGAACCGTTTTCGAAACTAATTTCCGATGTTTTTCAAGAAAATGTTTTATGTTGATAGCAGAATGTTATGTGAACGTTTCCACACCATTCAAAAAAACGTTTGAGAAAATATTTTCCGTAACTTGTGAGGAACATTTACCCAAATTCTTGCCACCAAAACATTTTAATACAATGTCAGAAGTTGATTTTCGAAAAAAAAGTTTTCGAAACGTTTCAAATGTTTTGTAAAACGTTTCGGACATTTTCCCTACCATTTGGTGTTACTCAACAAAATATGTTTTTTAAAAACATTTGGGCGAACATGTTAAAAGATTTTTAAAACGTTTTCGTTTAGGTGGTATTCCTGCTATAGAATTTTCCCACTCAAGGTCGGTTTACTCCATCCTCCACCCCTGATAAATCAAGGCTAATGGGATATAACGAGAACCTCACCTTTTCAACAATGCACCAGCACGGTTCGACGGCAGCCCTCCCCAAAGCACGCAACTGTTACAACAAAGTATTTTCGCGCCATCGTCCCGCTCATAAAGTCTTCAAGTCGACTGTTGAAAAATCCGATATGCTCCTCTATTTATACAGCCCTAAATAGAGTGACTGGTTGTTATTGTCTACTCTGTACATTTTTAAATTAATTTTTAATGTTCAAATGTTAAGTTCTATACTTCGAGAGACAATTGGATCGACTGACTGTTTAATATGAGGAATATTAATAAATAATGGCGTAATTAGTCCTTCACGACGCACCAATGGCATCATGGCTTTTTTTAATATCTGGGGCCTTTACAGACAGGATAACAAACCACTTCGTGAATAGGGAATGATATATGAAGGATCTGCCCTAAAAAGGAACGCGATCACGGACAAACCGGCACGGCGGGGAAAATGTGATGGCTTACTGTTCAGCGTGTGTCGCCTGGCACGTCGTATATAATTCTGAAAGTCTGCTTCGCTCGTGGTAATCACTCCATTGTTCACATGTCCTAATAGCCATATCGATGTCTGAAGAGAAGACGTTAAAGACAAACGCGGAAACGCACGGATTCATCTCCGATATCACGCATTCACCTGCTGTTCCGGGACAGTGATTCAGACTCTCGGGATTCGCAGTGTGTTGTAAAACGTGATCGAACGATGTCTCCTTCTTCCAGTTTTCAGTTTTGAATAGGCCGTATTAGTTTGTATAACGGACGATTTCAAACGATG
Source organism: Sclerodactyla briareus (assembly GCA_026419785.1). Lineage (NCBI taxonomy): Eukaryota > Metazoa > Echinodermata > Holothuroidea > Dendrochirotida > Sclerodactylidae > Sclerodactyla > Sclerodactyla briareus. The sequence goes on from JAODTK010005555.1 coordinate 200,325, forward strand.
TTCTTTCCAGTTTTCAGTTTTGAAATAGGCCCCTCGTATCGGTCGTGTGTGGTAATAACGACGATCGAACGAGTCCTTTCAGTTTTCAGTTTTGAAAATCAGGCTGTATTCGCAGTGTGTCATAATAACTAGATCGAACGCTGTTCCTTTCCCAGTTCTCAGTTTTGAAATAGGCCGATTCGCGTAGTGTGTCCATAATAACGACGATCGAACGATGTTCACCTTTCCCAGTTCAGCTCTGAAATAGTCGCATTCGCCGTGTGTTGTAATAAAGACGATCGACACGATGTCCTTTCCCAGTTTTTCAGTTTTGAAATGGGGACGTAGTCGCCGTGTGTTGTAATAACGACGATCGAACAGGTCCTTCCCCAGTTTTTAGTTTTGACAAAGGCAGTATCTCGCAGTGTATTGTGATACCGACGAATCGAACGATGTTCCTTCTAGTTTTCAGGTTTTGATGAAATAGGCCGTATTCGCAGGTTGTTTCATAATAACAGGACGATCGAACGATGGTTCCTCTTCCCTGTTTTCAGTTTTGAAATAGGTAGCATTCGCCGTGTGTTGTAATAACGGACGACGAACGCATTGTTCCGTTCACAGTTTTCAGTTTTGAAATGGACCGTATTCGCCGTGTTGTTGTAATAACGACGATCGAACGATGTCCTTTCACGGTTTTCAGGTTTGAATAGGCCGTATTCGACCGTGTGTTGTATGTTGTAATAACGACGATTTAAATTTATGCGAACGATGTTCCATTCCCAATTTTCGTCGAAATTAGGCCCAACATATATGCGGCATGTGTGTTGTTAAATGTATTTACTTGGCCCGCGCATTACCCATTGCAATTTTGTACACATAAGTGTGCTAGATGCGACTTGATTTTCATACCCAGGATTCTTTCATTACACACCATATTACACTAGGTTCCTCCTCTTTCTTTCTCTTTCTTCTGTGCGTATGCCTTCGATGAGAATTCGGAAGGCGAAAGTAGGCAGCCTCTTGAATAGTTTGATATCAGTCACCGCTAACGTAATTATATTTGACCACAATGCACTCATATCTTACATTATTATATTCATAATATTATGGGAGTAAATAATAAAATGTCAGAAAAGTCGATGAACACTTAGGTTGTCCATTCCATACCCACTTCGGTACATGTGCAATGAAAAGACCTCCGATGAATGAAATAATTGTAAACGCTTACAAATATAATCCCGAGAAAAAAAAACGACCTGAGAATTGGACACGGCTATCATGCGGAATATATCATACGAGCGAGACTATGCCATAATCTATGATGAACAAGCATCACACATTGTTTAATAAATTCAACTGATGTCACATCCTATGGAAGGTGATCTGGTTCTCTTTTAAATGATGAGAATGATTGTTCTGCTCCGTTTCCCTGCTTTCCTGCTACAACAGACCAAACACAATCGCTGCAATGATCAATGGGCACAAAAAACATTAGTCAAGCTATGTAAGCAATATGTTATTTATCTTGTCAGAACCAAGTTTAAAAATTCGATTGAATTTTGTGTAAGTCGTGAAGGCAAGAGGCGACTTTTGTATTACTTTGTATCGTACATCTTTACTGGAGGAAGTACATTGACTCACCTACGGATATCATTCATTCCTTTGTACGATTAGCCAATGACCCCAGAATTATGACTAGCTATATCCTGTCATCATTCTACATGAAGGATAACGTATTCAGGTCATTTTTTGTTCGAAGGCCCCTTAATAACAGTTACCCCAAATCCCCGAACACTCTACTGGTACCATTAGTCAATGGTACTACTGACACTCGGAAGACAAGCAACAATCGTAGAAAAGGAAGCATTTCGCAAATTCTCACACAATGGCTGAAATTGCGTCTTAGCCTTGTAGGACTTTCATATGGCCATGAATGTCACATGCATCAATAATCGACATAAATATAGACTGTCATTCAACGCCTCCAGCCGATGGTAAAATGGTCTATAGTATGGTATCAATTTCCAAGGTCACCAGATGTCATCAAAGTTCAGTCCAAACAATAATAAAAACTATAGTACCAACATGAATGGGGAAAGTTGGGAGATCGTTTCGAAGGAGAGCAACGGTGACAGCCTTCTAGTTCGACGTGTATAGCAGCCAATAGTGTCACATATGTGACAAATAGTGGTGAGAAACGCATGAATGTTTTATGTACTCATGTTAGGCCTCTGATGGTTCAACTGGAAACACTATAACTATATAATGCAAGTACTCAATTATTTGATGAGTGACTTCCAAGTGCATAATCTTGTGATGCGACTCAAAACCATGGAGCCGGAATTTCTTCTTTAGTTGCTGCGGCAATCGCGTTAAAATAACATTTCTTGAATTCCGCTTTTGTTACCAGATGAAGGCTATTCGCCTAATCAAGACGACCATCGCACTGAATGCTCTTCAGCCTTCTGTCCCGGTTTTATCCTTACTCGCAGAACTCGTTTCATTCTTCTGCCGTCTTCTTGCCACTCTTTCCGGTCGCGGCTGCTCGCCACGCACAAACCCCTACGCTAGAACTTTTCCCGGTAAGAAAAAACAAACAAACAGTAGTCACAATTTTACAAATAATGACTCAAAAGTGACTCATTGTGACCTTTGAACCCCTATTGGTTAGTAGGTTACCACTAGTTCTTTGATAACAATGACTGAGTAATCTAACCTGATCTGCAGGAGGAAAAGGATTCTTTGTTTTGTGCTTTAACATTCAGTTCAGATAGCCCCTTTAATGACCTCCGACCTTGTGAATACCGGACATCCCGTAGGTAGCAAGTCCAATAACAACAATGACCGAGTATGATTCACCCTAGATGAATGGATGGACGGACAGATAGACAGATAGAGACGGACGGATTCTAGATTTTGGGTGTGGGTATAATGTCCGCAGCAGAGGATCGTTCATTCAAGGCTCAGCAAGGATGCAGAACCTGGATACTGACACTATGGTCAGCTGCAAATTCCCTAACCGGTAACGGGAAGAAGGGCAAGCCTCTTTCGGCGGGTACCTGAATGTGGGGGTGTGGGTTAATTACGCGCAGACCGGCAACTTGCAAATTGGCCTACCCCTTTCAGTCTTCCTGTCCCTGTCATCCCTGTCCGGAGCGTCCAGCGAGAAGGCCAAGAGGTGCAATTTTTAAAGGCTTTGGTATGACCGGCCTAGATATCGAACCCCGGTCTCGCGGGTGGAAGGCCGACGTTCCACAACTGTGCCAACCACCGGTTTAGCTAGATGGATGGATGGATGGATGGATGGATGAATGGATGGGGGGTGGTTGGGGTGGATGGATGAATGGATGGATGGCTGGGATAGATGGATGGAGAGAGAGAAAATAGTAGATAGATAGATGATAGATAGATAGATAGATAGATAGATAGGTAGGATAGATAGATAGGAAGTGTTGCTGAACTGGCTTTTATAGACGGACGGACGGAACGAAAAGACGGAGGGCATGGATGATGGGCTGTGGGTGTCGGATTGCAGTAGCTCAACCAGCGAAGCTGGTTTGAGCTAAAAATGGAAATACGTGAAGAGCAACTTCACGTCTTCGAAAAATGCAAATCGTACTTTATTACAGAGCGAAATCGAAATGGAGAATGAAATTACTAATGTGACGTGCTGGATATTTTGAAAAAAAATATATTTAGGAGGGACCATGAGGATGGAGCCACAGGACAGTTGCGTCCTTTCCAGTATACATCCATCGCCATATTGGGTTGTAGTATTGTGTAGGGTCGCGTTAGGTTCTTCCTTATAGCTCAAACAATTTACCAGAGAAGAAAACCATGAATTATTCTGTGCTCCAAAACCAACTAAAAGTTAATTTCAGCAGAGCATGCCATTCATGTCATAGATATCAAAATTTTAATTGAAAAAACGTGTATGAGTAGCTACAACATGTGTCTTGAGTTATACATAATCTTAACCTCTATGTCAAGGGTTCATCGAGGTATAATAAATTGGAGGGGGCCATGATAAGGGCAGCAGTTGTCAGCTACCAAATGGTGGGTTGCATGCGCTTGGCGTAACTCCCCACTGGGCTCTAAGGGTGTTGAAGAGGTCTGTTTAGTATGTAGTCAATGAGGGAGTATAATGGGGTTGTGCCCACCTACCAGTTTTAAGATAGCCCTGCCAGGAGAGGAAGAGTCCAGCCAAAAAACGACAAGCCACATATACATGTGTGTCGAAGGCAGTCCTCGGTTAATGTATGATATTGATTTGGGCAAGACATGGGGCAAGATCAACTGAGTAAGTATAAAGCTGGCTCTGAGTGCAGCGCAGTTTCAGAGTTGCTAGTCAACATTTGTTAAAGGCCAACAAAGGCACATGGCATTATTCCTTGTGTATAGTAGTTAGACTAATCCGACAGGCTCGTACTTGTCACGGCCAATATGTGTACTACAATGCAAATCGAGATTCCAATGATAGGCGCTCCCGATTAACTATTCCGCTTAGGTGCTGACATTATTACCTTACGGCTCCAATCTACATTTGCCATGTTGCTCAGGGGTATTTATATTAAACTCTCCTTATTCTAAACTTCAAGAAGGAGCGTTGAGCCACTTCACGCTGTTTCACCTTCGTGTGTCTGTAGAAAAACATATATAAATTAGCTGTGCAAGGATATATATGATACCTTTGTGAGTGTCTCAAATCTCTTACTACAGTGGAAACTGTAAAAAAAAAGGTTAATGCGTTCGGATGAAATAATATGAACATTATAGAGATACATACCATACAATTGACGTGGTTGGTCGTCAAACTGTCAACAGCCGGTGAACGAAAAAGCATAGCTGGAAAAATCATACTAGTCTGGTATTGGGATACGAGGAATGCTTAAGAATATAAATAACGTTTACCGATCGTAGAATACATAGAAAGATCTATTTATTGAGCTATCTATCCATCTACGCATAAACATCTACGCGTAATTTATGCAATCAGAGGTAATAAAAGAGTTATATCGAATGTCTATATTTAAAGAGAAGCGTTGTTAAATGATAATGCCTCGAATGTTTTAGGCAAAACCCGTTTTTTTTTAAGACATCATCGTCTATCAACACCCGCGAAGCATGGACGACGGCATGTTTACATGACGAAAATCGTCTTCACGGTATATCGGGAATATAGGAAACTCAGATACTTGTGGTGATCATACCGTATTGATATCTAATACATCCAAAAACATATTTTTCTGTGACATCGCTGCATATTGCCGTTAGACTACAGTTGCCTCTTTGAAAGAACCACGAGTTTGGGAGCGTCCCCCCCCCCCCATGTGGGATTGTGAAAGGATGTTTTAAGTTATCGCAGGCCAGAATGATCTGATTGTTTCTTATAAGCATTGTTTAGTTTCGGCGATCAATTCCAACTATGTGTCGGTATATTTCAAACATGAACTTTCCGAATAACACCAATCGTCACTTCGGACCCACGTTATTTAGGGGCGCTTTTATCTATTGAAAATATTTCAGGCATGAAAGGTCTAGCCCAAAAAAAAACCAACCTTCCGGCCCTGAAAACACGCCGAAAAACCGCCATATAATACGTAATGGGTCAAAATATACTGAAGGAATCTATATCATAGTGAGACAATATGGACCATTCATTATATATCTATATCAGTAAGGTTTGCGCTGCGACTATTCTTGTCGCTATTTCTCCATGGAACGTCCTGAAAACGCCACCGTTTGCCTTCGTCGTGTTACCCCGCCCCGCCGATGTTTTCATTTCCTACCATGCTATACAGGAGTAATTGATGAAGAACGATAAATCAACATCTCTGCATAAATACACGAATCAAATTTTCAACTTTGTGGTCATATCAACCGGTTTAGGAGCAATAGATTGATAGCTTTGAATCCGTAAAATCATATAGGTGAATGAGCTAATTGCGCAGCTATTGAGTAGAACGGCCATAACGAAAGCTATCCCGTTACTCCGCATGTGGGGGGCGATTCAGTTCATTTGTGACGAATGTCATGTCATTATAGAATATATCATTTATCATATGGTCGGCAAAGACCAATTTTGTCTGTCTCATTCGTTTTTATTTTTTCCATTTTTCAACCTCACAAGGCGCGCAAACCACTTTGTAAGAAGTTGGGGGCCTAAAATACTTATGCGGCGGTTCCCATAGAGATTTGGGAAGGAACTCTTCCCTTGCTCGTGAATAGGTAACTACTTCATCTCGTAGCTTTGCCGCATTTATTCACTAGTATAGATACGAATATCGACAAAACTGAAGAAATTGCTATAGCCTGGTCCACGCCCAGGCGCATACCGACCAGAATTTGTCTTGAGGGGAGGGGGAGGTGGGGTTAGATGAGATCGGACCAAAGGGAAGTGCGAACTCATAAATGGCCTCAGCCTCCCCTTGGAAATAAGTCAATTATGGGCACCAGACACCCGCTTGCAACAAAACTAGACAGTCACTTGCCAAAAAATGTTGGATGCTCGATTTTCGCCGGCAAAAAGTATAATTTTCAAACGACCATATGGTATGCTGCATTCGTCTGGTATTAGAGCCCAGTCATTTTCTTGCAAGTATCCTATGGATAGCTTATGTAACATGTAAGGAAAAAAACATTCAACATGAAATATGAGCCCTAAGTCAACATTTAATTAGAGGTTCACCCAATCTGTAACCTTTTGTTCAACATGGGCAAAAAATCTATAATAACCTAAATTTTGAGCCCCCCCCACCCCCCTCCCCACGAATTTGATTACATGGGAAACCATGCAAAATAAACGATCATTGTCCCAAAATCAGGGCAACAAGAGGGCAACATCAATTTTGTTTTGTTAACAGGAAAATGTATTCCAGACTAGAGTGTATTTTTTGAAAGGTTATCTGTCCAACTACACGGGGAATAGTATATGAGCTTTTGGAGCGCGGTCGACGGATCGTTTTCACAAGTTATAATCAGATAATCGTCCAATCTGCTGGTGGACCTCGTATCCCTCTTCGATATCGTAAAGCGGCGTCACATACCTATATAATCAAAGCCAGTAGGCTTTTGTGTTCATTCAGTGTTTAAGATGCTACGAGGCAGGGGCTAACCAAACCCACCATGCTCCCGCGGACCGTTTTACGTACCCATCCGAAAAGACAGATCAGTAAAATCCAGGACCGACCAGTTCCTCGGAACCTGGAGGAGGGAAGGTTCAAGCGACTGCTCGCATCCGACAAAGAGACTATGCAATACCCCTTAAAACAAACCCAGTAACTCAGAGCGTCCATTGCATATAGCAAAACCATTAAGTGAAGACTATAAGACCTAGCCATCGCAACTGCAGACAACCCACTAGGAAAAAACGTCCGGTGAATGCGGATTTTTGCCTTGCATAGTTCAAGGATTACCACTCTCATATTCCTCCGCCCAACTCGATACGGATCTAGTTATAATAGAGGTGTTAAACAAATGTTAAAATGGAGTTGACATCATACGACATTCCACATTTCTCCGGAAGATACAGTAATAAACTGATTATAACTCATTGTATATACACAACCTTTAGTCGGATCCAAAAATCATCTCCCCTTGATATGTTATGTTGTGAGCTACTGATGCGCACCGAAGAAAATGAATCACGTGATTCTCACATACAGATACAGCATAATATTCATCACCCAAGCGTGATCAAAAGGCTCGTTCGTCTTCGACTGGTACATACACACGAATTATACCAACGCCTACATAAATTCTTGACGAAGTCATTTAATAAAGTTTATAAAGTTGGAAAGTCTATTGTCGAAAAATTTACGATGAGTTACTTGGCAGTTTGTTTGTCGGAATAGGCATTATAGTACATATTGTACGGGTGATGACATGATTTTGGGGAAGTGAGCATTCACGAGCCAAAGTCGATTTGAATCACGTTATTCGCTTGGTATATATACATATATACAGCATCAGGTTTATTTACATTGCGTGGCCGAAATGCTCGTTTTGGTTCTTCGAAAACTAGACAGGAACAGGCACACACACGCATATCTACAAGCGCGGACCTAACAGCATTAAAGTTCCATGACTGGAGTCTCAAGGAAACTGCTAACAAATTTCACTGTGAAATCTGAAATTTTATTCTCCATCATGCAACACTTTGGATTAAATGAGTGCATCGTCGACCGGACCGCAGTGTTCATTTTACGACTTCCAGGCTAAAAATTAATGTTTACGGTGCTTCTTCTCTTGGTGCGCGAACTAGTTCGTGTAACCCAAAATGCCTCTGGCGCTTCCCAGTTCTTTCTTCCTGGTCTTTAGTTGCAGTAGTTTACCAAGAGTGGGCTCTGAAATAAAGCAGGACGCAAGACGGGGTTACTATGGTTGTACTATTACCGAGACTCGGGAATCATATTCTAGCTTCGGATAATAGTTTCTAGTAGTGAGAAATTACATGAACAATGTTGTTTGCACACAACTTCCAGGTACTCGAACCACACTCAAGCATATTGTGCCTATAAGTAGTGTTTATTGTGATTTGTACGCAGTTGTTTCACTAGTGCTCTGACTATATCCATATACAGGTAGTAGGAATTGACGCCGAAAACCCGTGGACAACATTCATATCTTGTAGCAAGAATATGGTTCCTTCTCAACTACAGCCTGCGTGGTGACATTAGGATACTGATGTCATAAACAGGTATAAGAAAACCACATGTAATGTCTAAAAGCTGCGACCTGCAGAGAGGATTAAATGGAGAGAATTAGGATAGGTGAGTTAGTAGTGAATTAATACAGCTAAGGGGCACACATGATCAAATCCAATTCATCTGCCAATTACTCTATCAAAAAAGCATAAACTGAACAGAAATAGCTCAAACGCATAATCAATAATCAGGGACGATTCCATTGTCGATGTCGCACTATATGGGGGGCGAAAAGCGAAAACTCTAAAATGGACCCACCTGAGATACACTTATTTACCAGTTCGGGCGACACGAGAAAGTGTGATTTAGTATAGCAATCAATCAGTGAATACACGCTCCTAGTTTTATATCAATAAACAAATGGCGACCCACCGACGCCTGATTAATTCTATTGGTTATAAGTGGTGAATTTCATGGTTTAATGAGTGGTCTGAATCAAACGTCGAGTGTCACGTGTTTCATCAAACAGAATGACACGACCACATGATAGTCGAAGCACGCGTCCCCCAGGTATCCAAACAGTAGAACTAATCCGTGAAGTGTGTATCATGTGAGAGATAAAACACAATCGACTTACCATATTCGTCAAACAACTTGATTTACGTTATTTAATGGGGAAAGAAAGAAAATCTCGAACTCCACCACATACACGTTGGAGTAGTTACCCCCGTTGACTTAAACTGTATATGTGTTCGGAAATTAGGTGCCTGGTGACGGTGGACAACAAACAATACGGGTCCATGAACCGCACATGAACCGCGTGTCGACTCAATATCTGTGCGTGCACATAGAAATCATATGAGAAGACATGCAATTTGAGCGAGAAACGAACGAAACGATAGAAAGAACTGACAAAAAACATATTATAGGAACGGAACGGAAATGACGGAAAACAGGCCACAACTGTAGAGTGGCATAAGTCCCGGGGTAGTAGGACGTTGGTAACGCGTCGTCTACTCACCCGGTAGACGGGTGGTCTCGAATCTCGGTTGAGTCTTACCACCGACTAGATTGGTACCTGTTGCCCTCCTCTCTAGTCGGTCAGCACATGAGACTGGGGCATGGGAAGGAAATGCTGTTCAGGCAGCAGCATGGCCCCTTCATTATGACATTCACGCAGGTTGGGCTTCGGGCCAAGGTTGTAGGAATAATTAAATCCCGCATTATGCGTTGTCACAGCCGTATGATCCCAATTGCAACAAAACCTATGTTTTTAAAGTCTCAAAACAAACAGTTAAGGTTGAAAAAAACACGTTTGTGACAATTACTTTAGGGACATCAATGAAATCCACGGGCTGTGACAGAAAAAATTGCAGAGAGCAAGGCAGACGATATTTTCCCAGGAAAATGGAAGAGTCAGAATCGTGGTTATCCCTGTACTGGGTTAGGTAACAGCACAAGGAGCAAACGCAATCAGGAAAAATTACTGAGAAAGACACTCTGAGAAGGAAACGAGAAAACATGCAGGATATAAAACAGAGGAATTGTTGAAAAGAAGACTCGTTGAGGTAAAGTGACACGGCTTTCTGTCCTGGCGAAGCAGAACAAACACCAAGAAGGCAGAAGAAGAAGAAAAATTACCACATCTAATGGGAAATTCATAAGCTATACGTGAGTCGCGTTCAGATTTAGATCGGACCGAACGCATCGCGATTGTAAATCATGAATGTTATTTGCTTTCCACTGGAAGCTAGGCATTAGGATCTTTAGAACATTGAAAAATACTATGGACCGCATTAAGTTGACAAACCAAATGGTAAGCCGTCATTTGTAGAACGAATTGTGATACGTAGGAAAGTAACAGGATGCTAAATCCGTACAAACGGATTAGTAGCCACTATTGATCGGATTTTCAAATTGTAGTAGTAACGGGCAGGTAATCCGTAGTAACGAATCGCTAACCCGGTACACCGGATGCTAACCGCGAGGGCGTACCCGAATCCCATATGAAATCTGTAGAGGGCATTCCTTCAATTACGTGGTACCTTTCAAGAGGGTTTGTTAGATCCCAGTTAAACTGTAACGATATAAAAAAAAAAAAAAACTGATAACGATAACAATTTAGCGACACTGGAAGCTACGTTTCAATATACTTACACGGTAACGGCAACGCGACGGCAAAATATATCGCAGTATACAGTGTGCGCAATTTGTTGGCAGTTGCCGTTACCGGATAAGTGCGAACAGCCCTTACTCCCCCTGCACTAAACCCCTACAAATGCTCAAAACCACAAGCACGATCACTTAAGGTGTAAAAAAAAAAATGGAAGTTCTGTGCAAATTATTATGCTTGACCAATACAGAACACGTCTGTATGTATCATGTTCGCTAACTATAGAGCCTCTGTCTCCGGGCTAGGACAAAGTTCATACATATAACATATAATTTTGGAGTAACGAGTAGGGCAAAGAATTACAACGCAGTGTTGCGTTCTTATTACTTGAATCATTTGAAGCGCCTGCTTTCGCGGTGGAGTGAAAACGGTGACTATACGAAGCTTATTCAGTAGATCTCCAGACAGCTCGTTTCGTGTACTGTGAAGAAGGACACTAATGTGAGATTCAATATATGCGGATGTGGAGTGCGGCATGTCTCCATAAATGCCAAATCCATGTGAACATAGACGGTGGAGGTGCTCTTATGGGCTATATTCGATATGTAGAGATGAGGAGGAGTTTTGTTTGGGGAAGAATTTATTCCAAATTAGACTAGAACGAACACTGCGTAGGGGAATTAACACATGTACTAATGCGCCGTTTATGCTGCATAAATGGAATGAATTCTATGGAATATCTCCATCATAAGCTGACTAACGTCAGTATACATTAGCTGCAGCTTTTCTACGGTCCTTCGGCATCATTGTACAGTTTATTTGACGTAATTCGCTCCTTTATCTAACGTAATATTTAAATTTTCACATTTATACCCATATCTTCATATCATTGTCCTAGCTGTAAATTACTTCGCTTGTCCATGGCTAGACGGGCATGCGGACTGAAGCGCCTTCACGAGAGTTGATATGGAACAACCATATGCCTTTATGCTATTCGGTTTTTACAAGCAGCGCGTGAAATGCGGCTATGATAACATTGCAGGATCAATATGTTTTTGTTGTTGAGTGAAATGTGTTGTATCGGCATATTCTAACTATAGCAAGGGGCAACACCCAGAGAAATATTCCCAGTTACTTCTATTGTGACGCTGTCCGGGGGCCATGAGACAACAGTCGTATGTGTCGGCCTCGCGGGCCCATAACCACCTCCAACTGGGCACACAAGACGCAGTCTCATGTCCTCTTCAGTTGATAAAATAGCTCCATGGTCCATGTCTAATCAATATAAATATAAGCACGCTTTTGAGGGCGTATGTCGCTGTGTAAATATAGTAGTAGGTCGCGTCTCGTCTATATCCGACATGTTCAGTAATTGACCCCCGCCACGTATCACGACCTTGTTCAAGATTTATTAGTAGTGGTTCGTAGGTGGTGCTCGTCTATCCGACATGCTCAATGATCAACCTCCGCCATGTATCACGATCTTGTGCAAGGTTTTTTGCTTCCTCATATCTGTTCATGTTGATGTCCTTGAATTGCGATTTGATTTTTTTGAGCAAGGTAGTCAGGGGTCTCCCAACTGGCTCAGCAGTATGTCTCAATGTTTCTCTTAGAGCGATCTTCGCTGGAGCTTCCTCTTGCAGTCTTGCAACGTGACCGAAAAAGGTTTATTGCTTCTTCAAAAGTTTATTGTTGATGTCTTTGACTTGCGACTTGACCGAACAAGGATTAATGTTTCCTCAGAACTGTTATTGTTGATTTCTTTGAATTGCAAGTTGATTTTTACGGGCAAGGTAGTCACGGGTCGCCCAACGGGCTTAGCAGTAGTCTCAATGCTTCTCTCAGAGCGATTTTCGCTGGATCTTCCTTGTGGAGTCTTGCAACGTGAGCGAAAATTCTCGATCTCCAATGTGCTATGGATGACCAAGGGATTTGGTTGGTTACATCATAGACTTCATCAATTGTATTCAATTGTTTGGTATCTAATTTAAAGAGTCTCCTTTGAAAAGTGTCAATCTTGTGATCACTTCCTTCGTTGTACCCACGGTTCACATTCATACAGAAAATACTAGAATACTCGGCTTAAAAAATCCTGCGTTCGATGTTTCTTCCTACTCGCCTGCTCTCGAAGAATGTTGACAGAGTGTTGAAAGCCATTGTGGTTTACACCAATTCTTGTAATGTCTTCTTCGGGTATCAGCAAACGTCCGACATGTTCACATTTCTTCCAACTGCTGTTGCCATTTTTCGGGATTTAAAAAGTCTCGGTTTTCGTTCTGTTGATTTCCAGATTCCTTCTAGTCAGTATATATCTTGTGTTTATATATCATGAGAGCATACTAGAGAACTAGAGTGCAAACTGTTCGGCCAGGAAGAGCCTACACTACAAACAAACATATTATAATTTCGAAGTTACCTGTTCAGCATACGCGCACGTATGAAACCATTATCACATGCGTTGGTTTTTGTACAAATTCCACATCATCAGGAACAGGCGCAAGGCGCTTGCTCCGGGCAGTCTTTGAGCACGCCTCTGTAGTTACAGACGTGCGTATCCTATGGTCAGGCTACGGAGATTGTGATAACATGGAGAGATTGATGCGCGTGCGTCCTGAAGTAGTGTTCTGCGTCGAGCCAAGCATACGGATTTAGTACATGATATAGTACATGGTTAGGGTTAGGGTATACATGCCAGGTAATCGAATTGAAGCAATGTAGGACTTACTAGCTCTCGATACTTCTTGTCAGTCAGTTTTTCGGAGTCATAACGTACTGGTATGTGAGGAGAACAATGAAGAAGTGCAGAAAGTGTATATTCGGGAATGTTAAAACAGATATATCCATCAGGGTCAATGAAATGAACGCAAAAGAAAACAATCATCATGGTGCTGCATGTAGTCATCTATAACCACCTACAGTGGCGGGGTTTCGAAGTGGCTTCGCGCGGGCCGTTCGCGGGCCGAGGTGTGCATTCAGTGGAAGATTCGAGCTCATATATTGTGTGGTATCTTGAACAAAAAAGTTGCGACAATAGACTCACCGAGAGTGCCCCCCTGACTTACTTTGTCCCAGTTATGATAACTGTTTCAAAAGTAACTGACAGCTTTATGTTACTGCGGTCACTCGGACTACTCGTTATAGTTATGTTCATCATTGGTTAGGGCCAATTGTCGCAAAACATACAAGGTCACCGGAAACTCATATTACTTATACTCCCCTTGTAGTAGCATTCCCCCACCCCGATACCGCGTACATAATGTTTTACTGTAACGTACCTGCCATCGACCTGTCCCAGCGTTTAGACAGTAGGTGCGGAGAGTCAGTGGCCTCCAGAGGACTGCAAAGAAAAGTAAATGGGGAACTTATAGCCAGGCCTGAGACAGGACTCCGCCCTCATGAGAATCATCCTGCAAATACAGATTGACTAATTTGTGCTATAGTGATTAGTGATTACTGTGTGTGTGTATGTGTGTGTGTGCGTGCGTGCGTGTGTGTGTGTGTGCGTGCGTGCGTGTGTGTGTGTGTGTGTGTGTGTGTGTGTGTGTGTGTGTGTGTGTGTGTGTGTGTGTGTGTGTGTGCGTGCGTGCGTGTGTGTGTGTGTGCGCATGCGTGCGTGTGTAGATATTCCCAATCTGGGACAGGATTTGACTGCTCTCTGTGCAACCGGTGACATGCTTGCAACGGGGACCGTTTAGTTTCTCTGCAGATCTGGGTTATACATGATGTGCTCTACCGCCACCATTATATACTGGGGGTTAGGCCACAGTGTACGTGGGTGTGATGCGTTACATACCAATGTGGGACACACACGTACTGAGAGGACTTTTCGTAACTATCCAAATGGGGTCTGTCCCAGTTTGGGACCGTGGGTGTGTGCGCGCGTGTGTGTGCGTGTGTGTGGGTGTGTGTGTGTGTGTGTGTGTGTGTGGTGTGTGTGTGTGTGTGTGTGTGTGCGCATGCGTGCGTGTGTAGATATTCCCAATCTGGGACAGGATTTGACTGCTCTCTGTGCAACCGGTGACATGCTTGCAACGGGGACCGTTTAGTTTCTCTGCAGATCTGGGTTATACATGATGTGCTCTACCGCCACCATTATATACTGGGGGTTAGGCACAGTGGTACCGTGGTTGTGTGTGTGATGCGTTACATACCAATGTGGGACACACACGTACTGAGAGGACTTTTCGTAACTATCCAAATGGGGTCTGTCCCAGTTTGGGACCGTGGGTGTGTGCGCGCGTGTGTGTGCGTGTGTGTGATTTGTTGACTGAACACGATGACTCGACCTTACAAGAATCGACCTTTTTCCCTTGGTGGCTGTACTCTGCAGTTGCGACAGACAAGGTCTTGGTTCCGCTATAATGCAGTGGACTTCCTGCTGTTACTGGGGTTTCTTAAGGGATATTTGCAATAAGTCTCGTTGTCGGCTGTGAGCAGTCGCGTTGGACTTGAACTTCCGCTCCTAAAGGTCCCGAGAAAGTGGTCGGACCCTGGAATTCACTGATCGTCGTTCTGGACGGGGGCGTAAAATGGCAATACCGTGGGATGGGGCTTAGTTACACCCCTGCCCGAAGAGGAGGCGGGTTATAGCCGGTGCTCATCCACGATCAAAACGGTCAGGGTTCCTTGATGAGCCTCACTTGGCTTCCTGAACTCGTATAATTAACATCGAATCAGATTAAAACAGCACGGGTGCCGGTATAGCCGAAATCCGTTTCAAAACGGTCACGTTTTTGAAGCTGTTAATTATTTTGGAACGAATACAATTCATCCCATTTCCGACTATGTTGTGCATTGAGTTTTGTGGGATATTAGCTGTAAGTAGAATAAGTAATTCCTGAAGTTTCCCGTTTCCGTCAACTTTTTGGGCAGTTCCTTCGTATGTGTGTACCCGATTATGAAGCAATTCTGAACTGGTTTATTGGTTTGCATTCGCGCCCAGTTGACTTGATTTCAATAATTATCAGCATCCCATTCGTACAGTTAACTAAGCAATGCCGGAAAATATTACCCATAACATCGCTCACAGAATTTGGAAGAGAGCCAACAGGGGTGAACGGAGGCAGAAGGCAGTCTGATAATCTGTGAGAAGAAACCGATATAGGTTAATAAACGCTTCTTCATATTACACGTCGCATCGACAGATACACCGTCTGTATTCCAAAATATAGTAGTATACTGTTCAAAGGCCTCTACCATTTTTAACTGATTACTCAGGCATATATTTCTCAACAAAGTGTTGATAACGTAAGCGTAAACGTAGGCGTCATAATATTGCACACTAAACTATTGGACATAATAAGAGCTATGATGTGCTGATGAACTGCTGCGCACACACATGGTACTGCACTCTTGCACACCATAATACTCAGGATGTAGAAACAGGTCGATGTGCGCGCGTCTAATAACTCGCGCACTCCACTGGTGTGATAACATGATGTTGCAATCCAAATTCCTGCACGCCATTATATATGGTATAGTAACATGCTTCTGACCTACCTCGTGCATACTGCAAGTATAGGACCCTGGGGTTATCATGATACATCACCCTAAACTCCTCCCCATTGTTATACCTGAGTATGATGTAGTGACATGCTGCTACAAACCAAACTCGTGCACACCATAGAACTCGTGGTGTGACATCATGCTAAACTCTTGCACAGTACAGAAACATGACACCAGATAAGGAAAACAGGCTGGGACACATGGTTTTGAAACCTCTAATGACACTGGGAGAGCTAATATGCGACCCAATCGATTCACTCACTTCAGCTTCCTCATCGCCGGGTAGCTACTCGAATATGCTAGGATTCGCATCCATTCATCTAGTGTCAACTCTCTGCCATTCATAACCAAAACCACTTTGTCACAGAAGAGAGGCGCGGTACAGAGAGGCCAGAGGAGAGATTGAGCCTCGAGAAGTCTTCCGCAGCACTAAGGGACGGCTCAAAGACCACCAACTTGTATATCGGAATCTGGAAAAAAATATCAAGATATGAACGAATACCAAAGCTTCTATTCTTCAGTTCCCAACCATTCGATTCACCAGCTAGCGTCCCCTTCCTGCCCACGGCAGTTTTAATTTTCAGTTCGGAGAATTGTTATGGTAGGGATCGATTCCTAAACCTCTCACATGCAAGTCATATCACACCACATAATAATGCGGTCGTTAGAGGAGCTCATGAAATAAAACACATTTCGTCTCGCCTGAATGAAATTCAGGAGGAGACTTAGTGGTCACTATGGCGTGTGTGTGTTTGAATGTGCGTGTGTGTGCGCGTGTGCGCGCGTGTGTGTGTGTGTGTGTGTGTGTGTGTGCGTACGTGGGATTGTGTCACACTTCTCGTTAGCAGGATATCTTTCAAACGGTAAGTGCAATTGCGACAAAATTTTCAGGGTAGCATCGGGGTTGGGTGAACACGATCTAATTAGTAAGGTAATTAGCCTATTTTATGTAATTTATTGTTCAGGCTCGTGAGCAAGATTACGGAAGAACCGTAGGTGCTATGGTGACTTGGTTGGCACATAGATGCGGGATATAAGGTAGATGAACTGATTTAGATTTTCAGTATAAATTATGCGGAATTAAGTTGTATAAGTGCATAATGATGCGAAATTCAAAAAGTTTGACGGATTTTCACGGAACTTGGTGAATATGGTCTACCTTCAGCCCCAAACTTTTAAACAAAGATCGGGTCATGGAGGTCATTCAACATACCTAATTTGCATAATTTATGCGGAATCTTTAAGTTGCTTGGATTTCCATGAAACCTGGTGGGTATGGATTACCTTGAGTTCCGATTTTTTTTAGCATGGATTCAGGGTCACTGGAGGTCAATCAAAGTGTCTGATTGCATGATTATGCTAATTGGAAGTTCGCCTGGTAAATTGCCTAAATTCGCATAATTTAGGCAATATTAGTCATATTTCCACAAAACTTTAACTCCTTTAGTAGACATTGTCAATAATCAGTCCTTTCGAAATTGAAATTGGTCACTGAATAGTAGGCTGTTTCTGTTAAATGCCAAATCCAAATCTCTAAGCGACACATGAAATGCCTTGTAATTGTTTGCATGGTGACTAATAGAAGTAAACACTGATCGGGCAACCAGGCGAGACACTGGGGGCGATCGCCTTGTATTGATTATTGGTACAACTTCTCGAGACTGACGGAGGCACGCAATAGGACTAGCTGGGGTATAGGACTGCCCTGGTCGATGTAGGGCTTAAGCTCTACTGTCTGGTACTTCTGTAAAGACCAACTGCCTGCTTTTTCGATTCAAGGAGACGCATAGCTTCTTTTTTCATCTTCAAATATTACAACTGAACTTTGCTTGCGGTGTTTGTCTTTTAGCCCTCTGCCAGTACTGTCATTCTGAGATGGGCACTTGACAGAAAATGCAGCGAACACTATGGTATCTTTATGAGAGCTATAAAACAAGTGCTGTTATAGTTTGTACTACATCGATCATTGGACGTAATTCTAACTACCAAATTATAAGACGTGATTGGCAGGAGCAACTAACAGTCTAACACAGCTATAAACTGACCGTCCAGAGGTGGGTCAGATTGCTCAAGCAGCTATTGCCAGTTATGTCAATAATTTCAATGTGATAATTGTGAGGTATAATATACTATATTAAAATTCTCAATATAGGTATCTGACTTTCAACCCAGTATTATCATATCTGGCAAGTGATGACCCGTCTAGAATGTACATTTTTTTCTCTCACCTCAATTAGTAGGAGCTACGCTGAGGACATTGATCTTGGCTCTCTGAAGCAGCGCACTATCCGACCTGTCAACCATGACATATTTTTGACAGAGCGTCTTTAAGGCGGCGGTACAGCAGGTACAATTCCATGTGTCATGTTTGTCTCAGAAGACAGAGATATAACAACTTGGCGTCATCGTAGTGCTTTTCAAAATATGGAATAACACAACTGGCAAGATTGACATCTAGACCACAAGTGAACAGGAACAGGAAATTCAACTCTGATGGACAAAAAACCCCCCAATAGCAATGGGAGCTTCTGTGAACCAATTTCTTCAAACTGGTGGAGTATATGCAGCGCTGCATAGTACTCTTGGAATGTCTTGTGGAAGAACTTGGTTTTAAATTTGGTGACGGCTCCCGTGCAGTAGCCAAATCTGCTCATTCTGGTCGGTTCTGGTTGCGCTTCCTCTAGTAAGATCCCGGCACGAGAGAACAACCCATAACACTCTGATTCAACGGCTGCCTTCATATCGTCAGCATCCCATTCCAGCTTCTTATTCCCCGTTTCAGTCCCTCGTAAGCAAGCTTGGCAATCTGCAGACTGAACCGTTTGTGATCTTCTTCTGTGATCTGATGTGTTGATTTGCCTCGCTGATGACTGAAGAAACACTGGACAAGGTAACCAAGGTACTTCGTAACCGACTGCAACGACTGAAGCTCTCTATCCGTGTGGAGGAGATGCGCGAACAGAGCGAAAAACAGCGGGGTCTGACAGACGTCACATAGGAGAGTGTTGCTCTTGAATATACCTATCAAGGCTGTGATGGCCTCTTCGTCGGTCGTGATGACCTTTCGAATATACTGTCTTTGTGTAGATTCTGTTGATGAAACTCTCAGTCTAAGCTTGAGAAAGGAGATCTGATCAGGTGCTTCGGAAGACCTTCGGGTCTTGTTGTAACGATGACTTTAGCAGTAGGGGTAGGGAACATCGCTGAGTTGATGATATGATAATATCAATTGTATCGGACCCATCGAATTCATCATAACCGTCTAATATTACAGTATCCTCTTACAATCCTCCAAAGTTAATATATCTTGTATCTCTTTCGCAGACAGTGGGTTTTCTTTCGGCAATATACATTGCTCGATGGCTTCGAAGAAGTTGAGATTACCGACTCCCTAAGACGAAGAAGAATAAGAACCTCAAAGAAGAGCATTGGCGATTCACACCACCTATGCACCAGATGTAGCATCAACGTCGATTTGCCGTATCCAGGATCTCCTTCTAGTATTATTCTGTCCGCTGGATCGGCAATGATGTCATCTGTGGATCCATTCCCCATCCATATCTCCGGTGTGATTCAGGACGGTTTCTCTGCCAATTTCTCACGCTGTTCTCGCAAAGAAGATTCAACAGTCCGAAAGAGTCTTGAAACGGCATCGGGAAAACGGAACTGGTAATCCTCTTGTAGCCCTTTTTCAAGTTTTCCACGAACCGTCCAAGTTTACCTGGCAAAAGATACAGACAATAACCGTGAAATTGCTTAAGATACGATTAGATCCATACAGAGAGCAGGAGGAAAACAGCAGTAGAACATTAGGTTGAAAAATACACCCTCCATATATTTACGTAATTTCGTATCAGACGCAAACATCTGAAAAACAAACAATCACATTATCATAATCATACATCTCCTCTCTCAAACATCCATTCTCGCTTAGAAAGTAATCCCATCTACTACTAAGCGACGAGGCACGTTTGATCACTTGGGTCATAAAGCGACAGGGTCAGGCATTCAATTTTCTCATTGAAAGTTATTTCAAGTTGCCTGTGAGAACCAATATAACCTTCTTCAGTCATTTGTTACGGTATATGATAAATAAATTATCATGATTAGGAATGACCATTTTCGAACCTTCTGTGCGAACAGGGCTATATTGTAGTGACTAATCAGTGTTTAGGGATAAAAAGGGCAAATCTGAATACAGATAGATACAGATGAAAGATAAATTCACATGCGGATCACAATATCTCAACAAGCATAACTGGTTTGAGTTGGAAACATCTACACTTGCACATTGCTATCAGCTGATTTAACATTCCTTTCAATACAGGTAATTCAATTCAGCTAATATCACAATAGTAACCCGTAGTTATTCCCTAGCAAACAATATTTTGTGACGAGCAAAAGTTTTCCAATCAGTAACGGCTCATGTAAACAATTCCTCACACGATCAGAGTAATGATATTAAGCATAACAGTCACTTGTGGATGAAACTAAAACAGAAATACCATGCTTCAAATACAAACAAGCATGGCCGAGGGACATTCATGTGGTGACGTCGATCTTTTAGCACCAGCTATGGGAGAGAACATGATTCACAATCCCACGAATAAAGCGTTCATGTCACTTGAGAAGTATCATAGTAATCTAAACCTAAAACCATCTAAACTGTTCAGAGGGAAGAAGCAAATGCAAGATCGTTTGCAGCGTAACATAATACATAATTGCACTATCCAAGACTTTATTTGACTTTAAATTCCTTGAACTTCTTAGGGGATACCATAGTCAATGGGAATACTGACCAAATAACAAACCAGAAAAGCCAAAAGGCTAAGGAATTCCTTAACTCTTTCTGGCAACCTATATTCAGACACAAAGACAAACGGGAAGGAGATTGTACCGGTCAGTATGGGTAACATAAGTCTGAAAATTTCTCTTTCGCCAACCAACCAATAAGGTTCCTATACTCTTGATAAGAAAGCTACAGACTAAATTTCAAGATTTGCAGGACTTTGACCTTAAGATGGTGTCCCAGGTGGCCTTGACTTGACCAAAAACAAAGGGTTCATGTTGACATCATGGGGAACACACATACAAGTTGGGCGTCATTTCATACGGGTGGAGTCATTATCATTTAACAAGCAACTATGACTTTTCACGATTTTTTTATCCTGGACAAAAAGTCGAGGATTATGTAGTCATGTCGTATGTGTGTATGGTGTGTATGTGTATGGTGTGACGCTTTGCTTGTAAACACCATCACTCGACCCACCTGGATGGATTGAGCTCATACTTGGTAGGGGGTGTTCCCCATGAGATACATGATCAATTGTTTGGGGTGGTAGGTCAACGGTCATCTGAGGTCACAAGAGGTCAAGTCTAAACTTAAATCCTGTAAAACGATAATTCAAAACAGTTGGTCCGATCAAGCCTGAAATTTGGTGTGAAGATTTTATGGGAGTACATGAACCTATGTTTGGGTGTTGCTTGGGGGTCATTTTTGGGGGAAGTTAGGAAATAGTCAAAAATTGATATTTGGCAAATTTTTGGCTTTAAACACACTAACTGACCACACCTGGATGGTTGAGCTCATACTTAGATTGTGTGTTCCCCATTATGAGTAACATTGATTCCCTATAGGTTTTGGGGTCAGGTCAACGGTCATTATAGTGTGGTCACCAGAGGTCCAAGTCTTAAATCCTTGTAAACACGATAATTCCAAACCAGTTGGTCCGATCAGCCTGAAGTTTGGTGTGCAGCTTTTCTTATGGGAGTAATGAACCCTATTTTTGGGGTGTTGATTGGGGGTCATTTTTGGGAGGAATAGGGAAATAGTCAAAAATTGATATTTGGCAAATTTTGGCTGGTAAACACACTAACTAGACCCCACCGGGGTGGATGGAGCTTATATAGTATGTGTTTCCTCCCATTATGAGTAAATGATCCCTATCGTTTTGGGGTCAGGTCAAAGGTCTCTGAGGTCACAGGTTTTAAGATTCTGACTATAATGACCTCAGATGGACCTATGACCGGGACCCTGAAAGCTAGGGTTCATGCACTAATCATGGGGAACCACATAACAAGTATGAGCTTACTCCTTCCAGCAAAATATCGACTTTTCACCAAATTTTTTTTTTGACCCCAAATTCACCCCGACCTAAAAACATAGGGTTCCTTTACTCCCCATAAGAAGCATACACACAAATGTCATCTGAGCGGGCCACCCATTCGGACTTATTATGTTTGACAAGATTTTACGATTTGTGGACCTCCGGTGACCTCTGATATGGACCCCAAAACAATAGTGTTCATGTACTCATCATGGAACACACATGCCAAGTATGAGCTTCTCATCCAGGTGGGGACGAGTTCTCGTGTTTACAAGCAAAAATGGGCCAAAATACGACTTTTCACGATAATTTCTATTTTGACCAAAATTCACTCCGACTCTGAACAAAAACACAGGCTTCCTGTCTACCAGGCTATATTTACACAAATTTCAACATGAATCGGACAACCATTCTGGACTTATCGTGTTAAAACAAGATTTTCAGACTTTGACTCTAGTGACCTCAGATGCTCTCTGACATGACTCGAAGAATAGCGTTCAGGTACTCATCATGCGAAGCACACATACCAAGGAGAGCTTCATCCATCCAGGTGGAGTCAAGTTATTCGTGTTTACAAGCCCAATCTGGCCGACCGAAAAATCGCCTGTTCAGAAAGTGTAGATTTTTGGACAAAAATTCCCCCGACCTGAATAAAAAACAATAGGCTTCCTGTACTCCTCATAGAAAGCTACAACACCAAATTTCAACTGATCGGACCAAACAATTGAACTTATAATGTTTACAGATTTCAGACTATGACTTCTGGTGACCTCTGACCGAACGGTTCATCATGGGGACACAATACCAAGTATGAGCTTTATCCATCCACAGGGTGGGGTCTCGTTATCGTGTTCACGGCTGGGCGCTCACCACACACACACAAACAAAAACACACACACCCCCCCCCAAACACACACACCACACACAACACACACACCCTCACCACACACCACACACACACCACTCACACGCGCGCGCGCGCGACGCACGCAAACACTGTTCATGACCTGAATAGATTCTTCTGACTTCGTCAAGGAACAGAGAAATAATCCAATGTAATCTTGTAGGGAGAATAGGCCGTTTACAGGAAATTTTTCCCTTTTTGGGGCATTTGTTCACCTAATAGTCATTAGCCTTCGATGGCCTTTAACTTGAAATACTTAAACACCACAAAATACCACTAGTCTATAAGAAGAAAATGACCAAAATATTCGACTAATCACGAGTTCAAGAAGTGGTTCACTCATGGATGGACGGGAGGGAGAATGTAATGATGCATGGAATTACATGAATGTGCGATAGAATTGTCGACTGTTCTCTTCGAAAGATTTTTGACACTTCTCAAAAAGACTCCAAAACTTCTCCCGCTGTTTTAGCCTCGTCTAGGACGAGCGCTGTATGCCAGTCTCACTAATCTGTCCTTCTCCATTCCAGGTACCTCACCATCCGTTCTACCTCCCTCTTCTTGCCGATCCATTGTCAAGAAAGTGCCGAGGGATAACGAAAAGCGTCGCCTAGCTCAAGGACCAAATCCACAGTAAGTACATCAGATAGGTCGACTTGAAAAACGGCCATCTCTGCGGAGACATAGAGACCTCCCATGAAAGCATGAAAACACACCTCACTATTCATCATGGAGTCCATCGCCGGCTAACAAAATGCAATGCGCATTAGACAAACGGGGAGGGACCATTGAACTATGTGTTGATGTAGGCCTGCAACATTCCAGCCTGAATGTTTAGCAATAACATCCCAAATAATGTAATTCGTTCGCTAGCATAGGCCGGAGGTTCGGTTGACACCCAAAACGATAATTTAATCAAGTTTGGAATACCTAAAGCCTGTGATCTTTCTTCGGAATTGTTAATATTGGAAAGAATAGCGTAATCGTTTATTGGAGTTGATGCGACGTGGTCACAGAAACTAGAACACAAATGCAATTATTTCATTGCAAATTGCATTTTGGGCTCAAACTGAACCTTAGATGACCACTGACTTCTTGAACTACTTGACCACCCACGCACCCTATACATACCCCTTGGTCACTGTTACAATCCGAGGCATGTTAGTTATTACTCCCACGTTAATCTGCAGGAGAAGCATTTGACTCTAGGCATTGGTCACCACACTCCCATAAGTTGTAACTTTAGGTAACTCAATGCTTTCCATTAATTAGTGCATTTCGCATTCTCCTCTTCTCACAATGGCTCATCATGCTTTTTACACAATAGCATATCTTGTTCCTTCATTAACCCTGTCGGGGACAAAGTGACCCACCTGTCAACGAACACCGTCCCTCCGTTTGGTAGCGTTTATAGAATCATGCGTATAACTCGTCCGTAATAACACTGAGAGTATCATAGTAACCAGCATGATCTGATGAGACATATATCGCAGTATGCTTACACCTTAAGTAACTAGTTCATGATAACCTGACCGAGTAAAGATGAATCCCTAGTGTGTAGGAGGAAAATACTGTTGTTGTTTTTCCTAACTTACTCATGTCCCTATTGATGCCATGCTCAACCTCTGTGACCACACGTGAGCACCACTATTCCATGATCATCTGACCGAGTATGAAGGTGCCTTACTACTATACCTGGATGTTTGGGTTTACTGTTTTCCTGACTTGCTCCTCAAAAGGCCTGTTGGAGACTTTTGGCAATTCCGAAGTACTCTCTTTTTACGAAGAGCTTCCGAAGACGATCTATACGGGAGGTCGAATCTCTCTCGCCTTCGCTCATTTTGGAGACCACGCTCAAGCCAATTTTTCCATGACTCGTCTCTGCAATTAGTCACCAGATGACCCGGAATTTTTGAAGATTGTTGCTAGCTCGGTAGCCATCTTCTTCGTGAGTTCTTAGCCAAGAAAGTCCCTTAAATTGGTGATTACCTGTAGAAATGAACGGCTTTGTTTTACAATTTACCAAAAACGAGAGATTGGTAATGGGGTATCGTTGACAAATGTTTGTAGTATGAAACTGATTCCCATCGAATAGTACCATGTTAATACCCATGTGTGAACCTTACTTTGTACAGTCACATGTCATAATGTGGATTGAGGACCGTATGAGATAAGCGCGCCGCACCCATGCTCTCACTGCGAGAACTAAAGTGGATCGTCTGTGCAGTTTTACCAGTTCACTAGGAGGCATACCAGTGGCTGCAAATACCCCCTTCACCGTCCCACCACAGATGACCAACAGTATGGCAACTTTCAATGATTTCGACCCACAGCGTATGTAGTGTCCTCATAATTCAAATTGAGGGTGTTAGTCGATGTAATCGGAAGGCCTCACTCGCAAGTTGTCCGGTTTTAGTTTGCGCCCTCCGCCTAATTTAGATTATTTTAGATGTTGGAGGTCTTTTTGTTGGATGAGTCTTTTAGGTTCCTTAGTTATGATCAGCATGCTGCATTATAGTGATCCGGTTATCCAGATTTTAACATCCCTCACTACTTTTCAAGGAGTGGTTTTTGAAGTTTCGCCCACACTTCATGGGAGACCTAATACTGCCGCCCCCCCTTTTATATGCGAGAAAATGTATTCGCAGGCTTTGTGCTATGTTCATTTGGGTGCTGACAGTTGCAGCGTAAAGCAAACAACAAACTGATCGTCACGATGTTTACTAATACGTGCCTGATTCTTCGATCGAATGCCCGAAAATGGGCCAAACTCGCGAGCACGACTCGGGTGAGTGACTTGTTTTACGTACTCAGATGTACGTACGGGAAACAGTAGTTCCGATATCCGTTTATCATTTAACATATTAAAATCACTGTCTGTCTACAGGCAAGATCCGGGAATCTCTAAATTGGGGGGGGGGGGGTTCCAAATGTTAATGTTAGAAACTACTTTTGAGAAGGCGGGGGCGGGGCCATCCAGCTTGCCAGGTAAGTAAATGCTGGGTGCAGTATCCGTAGCGGTCTACCTGCAACTAGCGCACCATGGTGCTATAGCTCGCAACGCACAACGAATGTACAGTCATGTGAATAAATGTTCAAGATCATGAGGACAAAAAGGCAGGGTTCGCAAAATGACCTATTGTACCCCGGTAACGACTTCTGACTAGGCTTTTTGAGGCCGAGATGTCTAGCAGTCGATCAACATTCCCACATGATGGGCCCCAGGGGACCACGCTAGGCCTTGGGTCCTAATCCCATTGACACCCTCGAAGTACGGCTATTAGAGCTCTGGACCCCACAATTCCCAAACGCCCCAATGGCTCTCACCCAAGAGCCATTACCTGTAACTATAAAATATTCATTTTATTCATTTAGGGGGACCTTTGACAAAAAATTGGTCGATAGAAAGGCAATTGTTTAACAGACGACAACAATAGATGCAAGCTGTTTTAGCTATAAAAAAATAAGGTTGTTTTTGATATTCATGTTTTTGTTATCTTTGTCATTATTGGCCAATACCTGCCTCATTCCAAAGAAGTTTCACTGAACTCGAACGCAAGCATCCCACAAGAGACCACGCAAATAGCGCGGATGTTCACGGTTGGTTCACGATTATGGTCTGACCAAGTTTGGCTGTGCTTCACATCCTTTTGTATTCTTGTCCTCCGCCAACCTGCGACCCAATACAACTCCCCACAGTTTGGTCACGTTTGTCGTATACTGTCCCCTGCTTGCTATTGGGCAAACGTTAAATTCAACACAAACAGGTTTTTTCGTTCTTTCTTTTTTCACTCAATACCTGATATCCATCCCAGATTATGATAACAAAGTAGTTGCAGTCAGCTTGCGAACTAATTCGCCGATGCATCACGAGTGGCAGAATTTCTGATAAAATGCGGAGAACAATTTTTCCACGCACGAGAGTTTCCAAACCTCGAGTGCAATGAATCCATGCGACTTTGTCATTCATTTTTCCATCACGGGCTCACCCCCCCCCCCCAATGCTCTTCCCCACCCCCCACCCTCCAACTTTCAGACAGTGGCTGCGCCCTTGCTCATGGGTCACCTCTTCTGGACCCAAGCATTGACGCGCAACGATATGCGCAAACAACAATCGCTGACTTCAGCCATCCCCATTTCCCATATAACATCTATAGAGTTGAATTCCTTGACTATTTCTGACAACTTATAGCAACTTCGAGGACAAATGGGGAGATTGTACCAGCTCCTTGTGGGAAACATGATGTATGACAAACTTCCATTTTTCCAACCTACCGAGAGGGTTCCTATGACTTGAATAAGATAGCACACACTAATGTTAAGGATTTTGACCCTTGAGTGAACTCCGAAACAACATTAGGTTTGCATGAACTCCTGATCGAGAACCACACATACAAGTATGAGCTCCATCCATCAGATGAGGGTCGAGTTATCATTTCAAGCCATAATTGGTTCCCAAATAGACTTTTACAAATTTTTCTATTTTCGACCAAATAGGTTCCTGTAAACCCATAAGAAAACTACACACCAACTTTCCACCCGATCAGACCAACCATTCTGGAACTTATCGTGTCACAAGGATATCAGACTAACTTTTGTTGACCTCAGACGTCCTCTTACCTGACCCCAAAACAATTAGGGTTCTTGTCCTCATCATGGAAAAAAACCACATACGAAAGTATGAGCTTTAATCCATCCAGTTGGGTCGTATCATCGTTTTTTCACAAAGCCCAAAATTGGCGTGTTTAAAAACCATGTGGTTTCCGAAAAATTTCTCTTTTGACTAAAATTCCACCCCCGCCACTATACAAAAAAGAAAATCAATAAGGACCCTGTACCCTGTAAGATAGTGCACACCAAATTTGTCCGAACCCAATCAGACCCACCCTTCTGGACTTATAGTGTTCACAAGATTTTCAAACTTGTACCTTGGGACCGAAGATGGACCTCTGACTTGACCCCAAATAATCGGGCCATGTATCATCATGGGACAACGGGAACACACATACCAAGTATGAGCTTCATTCTACCAGGTGGGTCGCGTTATCGGGTTCACAAGACCAAAAATGGCCAAATTACATACAAACATACAAACATACATACCATACATACATACATATTAAAGTTACACACACAACACACCACACAAACACGCACACCACACACACACACACACACACACACACACACCACACACACCGTGTCATGACTGCATAGATTCCTGACTTCGTCAAGGAATCAAAAAGTCAACTGCGCCACTGTCATTCATATATACATCCGGGCATCTCGAATTCTCTTTCTCTATTGACTGAAGAATGCGGGTCTTTATGAAACGTATTTCATACACAAAACACAGCCTATGTTCGCCTATAGAAATGGCTTCGCTGGCTATTTGGGTATACGGGTTCGATGAGAATTTGACAGGAGTTATTCTGGACATTGATTGCCTTGCGTTTGACGCGGCAAAGTGAGATGAAGGATTGTGTTACCATGCGTCTTAGGGCTCGGGTTGAAGGTTCAGTGAAAACCCAGATGTTAACGCTCGATCTCAGGGTTATGGATGGCCGTTTTTCACCAACTGAATTGCCGAAAACATTGGTCCTAATTAAACCGACTACACAATTAGTTTGTAGTTGAAGATGTGGAAAATATTAGAAAAAGAAAATAGAATTTACAATTGGAAACAATTGAGTATCGAACAAATTGGTTTACCCGCCTCAAATGGGGGTACCCATACTGCGTGAGCCAAAGTGCCTATGTTGGGTATTGGTAAAGTGTAGTAGATTACCTCAGACATTGTGGAATTTCCAGACGTCTGATGTGCCCACCCAAAAACGTTGTTGTATGTGTAAAGAGGATATTATTTATTTGATTGTTACAGAGACGGTAACGGACCAGAATCACAGGCAATTAGTCTAGTTCGTTTGCCGGGTTTATTTCTCGGGTCCTATTCCCTGCCGCACTAGGATTAATATTTATCTCGTTTAATAATATGTGTATTTCGCAGATAATATCTATTATACTATGTTGTTTTTGTGCACGCTTTCCGGCATTGAGAGACCCAAAGAACAACTGTTCATATTCAACATCCGAACCAATTGCCGTTTCTGCAATTCTGGTGACTCAGCCCACAGAAACCCCAAATTTGCTAAAATTTTCTTAATAGACAGAAAATGGTTTCCTGCATGATCAACCTAAGCAGGTGATTACACTACTGTCAACATGACCAGACACACCGTATGATAGAATAAATCTTGCTTAGAGGCTTTGGGTGTTTACATCGGTTGACTCAAATAACATTGGACCTGACCACGTAATACCGAGGTTCATAGATTCCCAAATACCAAGGAGTGAGAGTATATGAAGCGTTGAATTTAGAAGGAATTTACTGACAATTGAATTATTAATTACTTATTCGCAAATGTCTTTATAAACCCGCCCTTCCGAAATAGCATCAGCCAACGATACGTTAACAAATGCGATGAACTAACCCCGTTCTGTTTGGCGTGCCATGGTCACTCTGGTATCTCTGTAACGAAGGTAGAAAGATTGATTATTGATTAGGTCTAATGATCAAGTCAATAACTAAATGTTAACTCAACTTCGACCATACTCACCGAGTTTGAAATTGCCCTCCCCGGTGATTCGGCTGTAGGACGCACCTCATGGAACTTTTTTAAGGTATCCACAAGGAACCACCCCATAAACATGACACATATTACGTTCCCTATCCAGTGTCAAAAATGGTAGTTTAGTGCTATCAAATCGGTTGAGGAGACTTGTCAAGTGGAAGAACTGCAAGCAAGTACAACTATGTAATCGATTGATTCAAAGAAGCTGATTCGACGATAATTCGATAATCAGGCGGACGCCTCTTGTATTAATGAGATACCCAACGAGCCACACGTGTTCATTATTTGTGATTAGAAAAGCAAGGGATTAATTAAAATTGTCTTATGGTTACGGAGGTTACAGACCCGAAGGGGAAAAAACACTAGAAACGCCCGACTACTATTCAAAATGCATTGATATATGCCACTTCAAGACAGAGCCCATCTACAGTAGGTACATGACATATAATAATATGAGCGATCTATTTAACATAGTTGCGATGCGCATATCCGAGTGTTCAGGCGAACACCAAACAGGGATAGGGAGGAGGACTCGGTTAATGCCACCTCAACATTGATAGAGCCCAGTCTAAATGGGAAATTTTTTAAATGATATATATTATCCACGGACCTCATCTTACATTATTCGATGAAGCTGAACTAGACCATGATACCAAACTTGAAATGTCAAATTACGAAGTGTTCAGGAAATACATAGTGTCAACAAAGGCGGGTTGCTTTGCGGGTGTTGAATACTATTACGGATATCTAAACCTTTTGGACAATGATCAAAATCAAGCTCGTTCTTATCGGAACTTGGCAAAATAGTGCTGACGAAGGATAATATGAGAGATCAATTTGATGACTTCTTATAGACAGACCACACAAGGAAAAATCAACCTGCGTAGCTGGTATGAGCTAAACAATAGTACATGTAATACATATTCTCCATACATGTCGGATGGCCTTCTCCCTTTTGGCTGGTTTTTAGCATGTTGCCAATAGATAATATCTCTCATGATAATAGTATAATAATCTTCAGTTTAATACCCAGTATAACCGTGCTCAATGCAGGTTGGCCAACTATCTAAAAATGAATTTGGCCCTCACTCCCATCAGCTTGTGTGTAAAAACAACCCCATAGTGCTCAGACTCAAACCCACAGGAGCGCAAATGTTCTGAAGGCGCCAAATAACAAGAGAATACCAGACTACGTTCTTGACAGAGTTATTTCACTTTTTGAATTTTTAATGACCTCTGGTGAAATAAAAGAAATGGTTGTTTTAGGAGGAAAACAAGCACGCCAATTTACGAATGAATCAGAGAGGAGGGCATCGTTGCAAACCAGATAACAAGACACCTCATTCGATGACATAGAGGGTTCATTTTTGGTAATCTGATTGTCAAGGACAACCAACAATTCGACAAAACTTTGTGGTGTTGAACATTCTGTCCGATTTTTGACTTGGTTTTATTAGGGGCACAAATATCAGTCGATAATGCATGGGGGCGTTTATTGAGGGCCTGATCTTCTCAGTTCTATTAGACTGAATATAGTAAATAGTAAAAGCTCATTATTCCTCTTCAACGACCAGTAAACTTAGAATCTCTGGCACCCCATAGCATAGATAGGACATCGTTATTGATAATACTGAGCAATGTATCTACGAAATTTCAACCTAATCTGTAGACATTTTGGATTACACTAAACTCTGCAAACACTCCGAGGTACCTTGAGCATTTGAGATTTCGCGTGGTATATTTTCACATAATATCTCAGTATGCCCCTCCCACTGACATTTGGCTTTAAATCCTGGGACATCGCGTTGGTGCACAAGCCAATGACCACAACTGACCAACTATCAAGAAAATCCAACCTAGGAGAAGAGCATTTTGCAGATTCCACGTTTTTTCACATGATAGCTCATCAGCTTCTTCAAGATATTTGAATTCAAATCCATGGGTAGCACTAGTCAATATACAACAGGGGCGCTCGACTACCGTATGCAGATTGTGTCAACCCGGGGGGGCAGTGGTCCTATCTAAGCGGAGCCCACCTGGTTGACGCGGAGAGTCCACGGAAATTCTGAGGTTCTATCACCTCCCAGATCGCGGAAATGGCCCTCGAGGGGGCATGAGAGGGGACCGTTGTAAATACTACACACTATCGGTTAAAAACAAAAGGCCTTTTCGCGTGGTGGATTACACTGGAAACAAAAAATGATCTTTGCACCCTGCCTATCTTACCTGAAATATAGTGAATATAAAGTGAGGGTTGGGTTTTCTTCCTCTAAAACATATTCACACAAATCTAAACAAACGCCATGCGAGTGACCATTGATTCCTCTGCCCGTCAGCCCATAACAGTATAGCCGACACTGAACAAACTCCAATTTATGGTCATCCCCCCCCCCCCCCCCCTTGATATGATTACATTGCCGTATATGTTATCTTGTTTAATCTTCAAGAACCAGAGAAAAACGACGTGACAATCGGTTCATGTTCGTAAACTGATGTGAAGTGTATTGAAAGGCATCCTACTTCGTCATAAAAGTACACATTAATATCAGGCTGAGATCACTGATGCACTTCACACGGCCTATTTCTTCAGTCGGACAAAGATGAGGCTAATGACTGCGGGCTTCGGCGGCTGCAGCCGAGCTGGAAACTGCGCTACCAATACACGAAAGGAACACGAACCATCGCTGGAACATCATGATGATTTCCTGCCAGGAGACGCTGGGGCGATAGTTAGCCCATTCTCTCTGCGTGTCTTACTTAACGGTATCATGGATGCAAGATCAGGGGCGACAATTCCGTTTCGAAAAAGTGGGCATGTGGACTGCAATTTACCTTTTGAGTGGAGCGCCACCATGTGGTTGGCGCGTAGCGCCACGAAGAAAATTTTGCTTTTCATACCTCCAAGACGCCGGAAAATGGCACTTGCCGAGCCTAATTGCAAAAATCTGGAATGTGCAATTTCAGTAAGAAAAGAATGTTGAAGCATTTTCACTCTGCAGAATATAGGCAGATAAATATAGCAACACCAGCATCTACGGGCCCTCATATTTTATGGAAGAATACGGAGCAAGTGATTTCAAACTAAATACGTGGGACTGAGATGTGGGGAGATAGTTCTGAGGGTATCTGAACGGAGCCAAATCATGGCTTGCTCGAACATGAGAAAGTTTCGAGAGAACGAGGAGATCACTCAGGATTGCAGGAAATAGTACTTTCGGTACTGGACTTCAGTGGGCGCAGCTAGGATTTTTCGAGGGGACTGGCACTGGAGGAGGGGGGGGGGGGAGCAGTGAGTCGCCAGACTTTCGCGTCTTGTAGGGGGGGGGGCGGCAGGGAGGGTATGAGAATACTATCGGAGCGGAGCGCAAACGGAAATTTTTGAACTTGCAAGCCCCATATGACCGGAAAAGGCCATCCGGGCGTTTTTAATGAGATGTATGATCACAAATTCGTTAATAGATTGACAAATCGACATTGGTCAGAATCGTCCTATCGTGCCCCCCGACTTTAATTTTCAGGCTAGACTGTTCAACAAGTGCTGCGCTATACTACTACCCCAACAGTGAGCGCGAATAGCGCGCAATTTTCTCAAGACTCCAGAGCATATCTGAGAACTAGAACCAAGAGGGCTGTAGCTCAAACCGTCCAAAATTAAAACACGTGTTCCAGTGTTTGCAGCGAGCATGTCATAGGCCCGGATTCATAGGGATTATTCACAATTGACACCATATTGCTTATTATGAACTTTAAATTCTGAACAAGTTGAAGGTCCGAATAGTTGTGAAATTGTCACAGACGGGTCATTGGGTTTCAATTCGGTAACGTAGCTTTTTTGAGACTAGGGCTTGTGGGTCACCCAGGGTCACTGAAAACCTCGTGTCAACTTCAAAGGATGGTCACAATCTGTCAGAGCACATGATTATTTAAGGAGCCCGGAACATGCAAGATTCCCGTGTTGTGAATATGAAGCTGTTTTATTTTGTCCCTTTAATGACTTCGACTTTGAACTAGACAGGTCTGGGGCGCGGGTGGTTTAATCGCCATGTGGTAATTTCCGCTTTTGAGCAATCATTGGGGAGATTATTGAATCATGTTTTTTTTTTAGTGCCATGTATTTACTGTATCATTAGTTGTTAATCCTGAACTGCATAACCTACACATTGGACGGAATTATTTTGGACCACAGGCTTTTGGACAATTTCCATTGAATATGCAAATTTATTTACAATTAGTATGGTAATTTGGAAAAACCGAGGGGGTTTTGACCACAATGATTCCGTACTTTCACTGTACACCTCCACACAAATTCAGCCACGACGGCTCGGCTCGACACGGTTTCAGGCAGAATCTAAACCACACATACAAGCAAAAACAGATGGACACACAGACAGACAAAACAGACAGCCACACACAACAAAAGTGATTGCTACGTCTCTCCTCAAACGAAGTTCAGGCAAACACAAGACAACAAAACAAGCAAGAATGACCTGAAGGTAGAATGACCCCACAGTGACATTTTCGGAATATGTTCAGTTGGGAGCTACAGCATAACATGCGGAAACGCACTCAGGCACACACAAACAAGAAAAATGACACTGAGCATTCTTCTTGAATTCTTCAAGCACAACCTGGATTTGAAACCACGTACACACAGACAAAAGGAGGACATCACACACAGACAACACAGATTAAAATTTACACAAGCACAGGTTTGTTTAACATTCTACCTTCAATTACTTCACTGCTGGTGTTATTCACCCTCTCCCAACTTTGTTGATGATCCCTCCATATATAATAGCAGGGTATTATGCAATGGTGTATGCAAGACAGATACACACATACAACTGCATGATTGCAATTCCTCGCAAAGAAAACCAATAATGTACAGGCTTTGCCTCCAAATAATACGGCTTATTCTAATTGTGTGTGAGGCCAACGCAGTATATCCAGGCAATATGCAAAGCTATCACAATATCCCCCTGTAATTGACACTAGGGACATAAACACTTACTAAGCAAGGGCAGCTATGAACCTACCCATGGAGATAGGAACCCCTCTTTTTACCTCCATGAATAACAAAGATAAGCTGTAAGTGTAAGACTCTGGAAATACCCTGCACCATGCCAAGTCGAATCATGAGCCAATGAACAAGGTCAAGTGGCCTTTGCTGATTGGATTTCTCTAACCATGGTAACTCTGCAGATGAAGCCTGGACTGTGTGATCTAGTACAGTATGTCTAGCTCAATAATCTTCTTCAACAATCTGTCCACAGGGATTCATGAGCTGAAGGTCACGACTCACCGTCACACGAAAATTGGGTGACAAAAGCAGAGAAAGCATTGTGACACACGGATAGAAACGTAGATAGATGGGCCCCCTAGCCCCACATAGGTCATCAAGTCCGCAAATTCCTGGGAACCGAAAGACGGCTAATTAGACCGCTTATGGACGAACATCAGCACTGACCTGTGCATCAAAATTTGTAGAGAGAAACACAATCTGCATGATTTAACATGAAGGGTTCCCAAGGCCAACATGGGGCTTCGGCCAGAAGTTCACAAACACCCCAATGGGCCACTACCCAAGAGCAGCAACACATGTAACTTTAAAGGAAATCGATTGAAGCTTGTGGGAAAGAGATTGCATTTCAAGTAGCTTGTTGTGAAAATTTCATGGCTGAGGGCCCTCGCTCCCAAGTGGGGACAGTGGATAAAAAATAAAAAAAAATCTGAACACTCCGAGGCTGTTAGACCATCATTATGACAGAATGTCAAGTATGTGCACAAAACATGCCACACTGTATGCACCAAAAATTGGTAGGAAGTGAACACTCTGCTTAATTCCCATTGATGGGCCCCAGGGCCCACCACAGGGCCTGGACTGGGTCTAAATCTCTGGGCCACCCGGGAAGGTTCAGCTATTAGACCATATTATGACCAAACATCAGCAATGATGCAACAAAATTTGTGGATATACAAGGATTTTGCTGTATTTCTTTAATGGGCCCGAACGGGCCTGGGCCCAAAATTCTGAACATCCCACACATGGCCCTCTATCCAAAGGGACCAGGACATCAGCTTTGAAGAAATTCATTGAAGCTTGTGGGAGGAGAATCATTTCAAGTACCATTGTGCTGAAATTTTCAGATAATATTATATAAAGTGGGACACATTTGACACAAAAAATCTGAACACCTGAAGAAGAAACGGCGTTAGACCATCATGACAGAATATCAGCCACTGTGCACTAAAATGTAGGAGATAAATTTTGAAATTTCTACACATAATGTCATATATTGTGTCCCTTTAATGGCCTTGACCTTGACCTCGACAAGGCAACACCCTTGTCTCATGGTCATGAACATGGTTTGTCCAAGTTTGGTCAACATCCATCGAAGAATGACTTGTTTGGGAACAAAAAGGCCAATGTGACACACGGATAGGATAGATAGATAGCATGATAGATGATAGATAGATTATAGATAGATAGATAGATGATAGATAGATAGATTCCAATAGCTCAAACCAGCCATGCTGGCTGAGCAAGAATCAGAATCCGCCCAGCAGAAATTCAGGAACATTTAACCGGTTTTAGCTTACTGTCCAGTCTGATATTAAACGTATGCCTTAGAGAGCAGGGAAAATCCAAGTAGTGTTCCCTGGAGAAACTACGCTTGAAAATCCAGGTGTCTAATAGCCTGGTACTGCAGTTCAAATTTGCACGTGGTTGGAGAGGAAAGAAAGGCAGACGGAAAGTTCAAGTTTATTCTATTCCTTTGCAAACAAACAAAGCAATCAAATACACTTTATAAAAAACAAGGGGAATCACACCTACTTCGACGGTCATTGTATAAAGGAATAGCAACGGAAGGAGAGGAACCAGAAAATAAGTAAAAAAGTTTCGTGTCTGGTCCTGAAGTTGATTGTAGTTTCACTTTCCAAAGTACAATGGAGAATGTTGTGTATATATTTCACCTATATCTCTAGCTAGGGACAATGAGGCAGAGTTTCCAATATAGAGCTTGCAGAGATCTCGGGAGGACGGGTGAGCAACGAGACGAATCCACCACTAGTACCACGCGCGAAGCACGAGGCAAATTTGGCACGATTACTGCCTTTCTTGTCATGAAAAACAACGAATTAGCCAGGTTATAGAAAGTTGGTGTCGAAATATGACGGACGAATATTTTGTCGAAAACTACAAATCACGTTGGGGAGGGGGAACACGGGGCGAGGGGCCACACGGTTTCCAAGGGGGGGGGAGGCTCGTGCCTCCCAACCCCCTTGCGACGCCACTGGGCTAGAGTATTTCATATGGTTGTTGACTTACTATCTGAGCGGAGAGACAGCATCGGTTGGTGGTAGTGACACAGAAGAAGAAAGGAAATTTCGAGATATAAGGCCTATAGATGTTGAGAAAAGGCACTTCCCCAAATCTTCCCTGTTTTGTCACAGCCTTAGTTTTTAGGGGCGCGTAAATGAAAAGGTGACATTGTCATGTCATCCTGAATAAAACGCCAAATCGAAAAAGTTGCCTAAAATTCCATTGAAGTTGACGAAGAAACTCCCATTTTTTGTGGGCACTCATATTTTTTGGGGTAAAACATTTCACTTATTGCTTCACCCTGCTCGATTCTTCTACAGTTCTTCCGCCCGAGTTGCGCTACCCGAGTTCTCGATCTCAACTGATTATGCACTTACCTCGGAGGCCTGTGTGACAATGGTGGTGCCCTAACTTGGTTTTAATGCCACCTGACTCTACTGTATTACTAGTGGAGGGAGGGGGGGGGGGGGGATCATGACGTCAGAGATGCGGATCGTTTTTTTAAGGATGATATTAGGGCAGGCGGCTTAATTATAGCAGACTGGTAGAACCGCCCCTGAGTTGTGTTAACAACGGGTTAGTTGTACTATTATTTTAGCTATTTTAGCAGGGCTCGGCGGCTTTCATGAGAGAGATTTGGTCAATCTTTCGACAAAGGATGGTCGAATCAATTATTGTCGAAAATTGAAGTAAACTCAAGCCCTATAGCGGGTAGGTGGACGGGATCCACCCGAAATCATCAGTAACCAATAACTTTCCACTGATAGTTTTTAGGGGTGGGGGGGGGGGGGGGCCGGGCTCCGGCTTCGATCCAATACTTTTGTTCATCCGAGATACGGGGAGCTGATGATGTAACAATGATTAGACCAGCGAGGCGGGAGGGGGGGGGGGGCTAGTGATAAAAATCGGGGAAACATTCTTCGACACGGTTTATTTGGCGTAATGACTCACAATAGCCTACCACTTTTCGGTTTTTGGTTTCTCTAGTATTTTTTTTAAAACCCCTTCCACTGCTCCCCTCCCTCCCCCTTTCTCTTATTTCTCTTCCTCTTTTTTCTCTTTTCCTCCTCCCCTTTCTCTTTTTTCCGCCTTTCCTTTTTTCCTCCTCCACTTACCCGGGGGGCGCGCGCCCCCAAAGCCCCCCCCCTGAATACGCGACTGAACACTGACCCAATTGTCACGGTGATCAACCAAACCCATATAGGAGAAAGGAGCATTTTGCAGATTTGAAACAAAATTGACGCATACTGCCGCTTTAAGTAATTAATTTGAAGGGGTCAAAGATGTTACATGGGTCAATAACAAAACGTGTACAAGTTTGGTTAGATATCGCTCCATGCAGAAACGAACATTTGCGAACCCCAAAATAAGAAGTGGACGGGGGTGGACGGGCGGGCGGCGGCAGGCGGGCAGGCGGGCAGGCAGGCAGGAGCAGGCAGGCAGGGCAGCAGGCAGGCAGGAGGGCGGCAGGCAGGCAGGGCAGACGGACAGACAGACAGACGATAGATAGATAGAAGATAGAAGATAGTAGATAGATAGATAGATAGATAGATAGATAGCAGAATCGAACAGCACATGGAGGTTGACTATTTGCCAGACCCTGAATATTCACATATAAGCAGACACGACACAGCCATAACTTACTGTTCACAGTCCTCCCTTGAAGCCTCCTTGTAACTGCCTAAATACTGACCATGTCTACCAGTTTGTGACAGCTACTGACCCCTTCTCAGTGACTTTTTTGTTCCACACACCATACACTCATACAAACACCACACAATCATGGCTCGTTCGACATGCTCATTCAGGTGAGACAAAAAATAGGTAGCTTCTCAAAACTTCGATTGAACAGACCAACTAGCTCATACGTCTGGAAGTCACACTCCATGCTCTTCATCAGGTGTCGACGTGATGCTCGTATATCGCCACCAACCAATTAACTGCATACGTTCATATTCGAGGTAGGTACCACATAACCCGCAGTCTGCACAAGGCTAAAAGGTGCTTTACTAGGCACGCGAATTGCGGAATACGAGACAAAGACTATTTTCCGCTCCTGCGTTATTTAATGGGTCTATCAGTTAGGCACGCGATCCGCGAATGTGCGAATGTCGTTTTGTTTGTCGCGGGCCGCGACAGAAACCGAATTGTCCGGTGACAAGTCAAATCGCGTGTCGCGCGCGGACAACTCGCGATTATGACCATATGGAAGCCGAATGGGGGACACAGTATACTGAGAATTTCAGTTATTTTGCTGCAAAAATCGGCATATCGTGTCACATACAGGCGGGCAATTCCCTTCATTTCGCCTGTCATCACAGGCCACATAGTCTAGTGCATCATTGTAGAAAAAACTGTGCCATATGTCGACTAGACGGCATGATGGATTGTTGAAGCGTTTTATAACCTGATCGGTGGGAATCCCCAAGGTCTCGGGAAAATCTTCCGCCATCGGGTGGATTAGATCTACCGGGGAATCGACCAGCCCAAGGGAATGTATATCTAGCCTTCTTACCCACCCATGGCATGAAAAACAGAAACTACGAACAAAACTCTCATCCCGGAAAATGTCACATGCCATTGTCCATTATTAACCCATGTCATCATGCAGGACTCTCTATAAACAAAAAAAGAGTGAATTTCCACTCTACATTCGAAGTATAGTCACTCAGCAAACCTCGAATGTATAGAGTGGGAATTTCAATCTAATAGGTGAGATCACTCTATAAGGCGAAGATCGTTACTCGTCTCTCTATGGTAACATTGAAGTGGTCAATCAGCACACTTCGAATTCACTCTAGAAGAGTGAAGTCTGTTCTAAGGGCCAAGAATTTCTACAATGGAGTGAAAGGGAGTGAAATGGAGTGATGTTCACACCGCACACTTCATGAAAGGGTAACTTCACTCTTTGTTTAAGAGTGGTCGCCCATTTCGTGGGTAAATTCTCGAGGGACATACAGGCCCATAGCCCTATAGGCCCATAGCTACAAGTCGTGGTTCGTCAATTGGGGTGAACTGCGTTCTCCTCTGTAGTTTCTCAATGACGAGGTATATTCTGTGGCCATAATGATCTTGCCGAAATGGATGTGTTCGAGCCCATTGTTTATTGCACGTTTTCGCGGCTAAATAGGCAAATAGCCGCTCATCTAGTTCTGTGTTCACCTGAGAATTTTATATCGCGAGTCGCGATTCGCGTGCGTAGTAAATACCCACGCGACACGCGATTGCCCTTTCTGGGAAATCGCCTGTCGTTTCGCCCATTCATTCGCCTATTCGCGCATTCGCGTGTGCCTAGTAAAAGCAGCTTAAGGACGTCAAGTATGAAAACGTTCTCTTCGTGAAACACTCCTTCTGTTAGCCCAAAAAAGGGGGACACCTCACATTTCAGCACTATAATTTGTTCAGTCTGCGCTAAGTAGGCTACACCGGAACATGTTGTCTGGCATTATGCCCTCTGAAAGTATAGTGCATGCTTCTATGCATAACAGGAGGATTTAGTACTATGGGACTTCCATAGGCACCAAATAATAAGAAAAGGTGAGTGGAGGAAATTTCAGACTAGGCTACCTATCGTGGATTCGGGGTCTTGTCACCGTCACGTCGTGTTTGCCTT
Source organism: Sclerodactyla briareus (assembly GCA_026419785.1). Taxonomy (NCBI): domain Eukaryota; kingdom Metazoa; phylum Echinodermata; class Holothuroidea; order Dendrochirotida; family Sclerodactylidae; genus Sclerodactyla; species Sclerodactyla briareus. Next base: position 241,147 of record JAODTK010005555.1, read on the forward strand.
CTATGTGAGCTACCTGAGCTCCTACATACACTCTCGACATATTATCCTGATCGTCGTCAATTCTATAAACAATCGTTTGTTAGGTTGTACACTGAAATGAAGTTTTGTATAGAAATTTCTTCTAATAGGCGAGTGTGCCAATACGTTGATTGATGAGTTTGAGGTGTGATTGGATAGACATGGGGGAGGGCCGATCAACCATATCCCAAACCCGGCACTTTTATTGGAATTGGAAAATTGCTGAAAGTCAAACGACGATTGTGAGTCATATGTTCGATGCAATTATATATAACCCTCGCATCAGATGGGGTTGGAAGGGCGTTGTCAGGTTTGTAGTTAGTCTGTTGTAGTATGTAGTAATGGATTAGAAGGCAACTCGAACCTTTGAAGTTGTCATGGATCAAGATCTGCACGACATTTGGTACACCGGTTTGGATCAGCATGGCTGCGCAAGGTTGTTTTTCAGTGTACTTGAGCAACTTAATGGAAGGAAGATTCATACTGGATATGGTAGATTGATCTAATAGTATTGGGAAAGACCATAAACGTTTTCTTTAATTGTTTTAAAAAATCTTCAGACACCTAACGTACTAGATAGAATGCAGAATGGTTGAATGATGAGCTAAATCGAGCAGAGAATTAGCAGCCGGCTGGACGCAGGCTTGGGTAACAGCAAGCACTACGAAAGTTCGAAAGAATCGGATGGGCCTAAAATTGGAAATAAGGATACGAAAATATTCAATGTTACTTACCAATATTTGGTTCGATGTTCACTAATTAGCTTTAGGACATATCAGTGAAATGATTTTTCTGGTAGGGCCGAGGATTGGTCTGAATTCTTCTTTGAAAGAAAAGAAGACAGTTCGAATGCCACAATATTTTTACGCTGGTATTCGGCAGGGAATAATAACCCTTTGGGGGGGGGTATTCAAGTGAATATAGCATTTCAGTGGTTGGCTAGTGTGATTCCCTATATGGCATGTGGACTCATGACTCTACAGGAGTCAACTAAAGTTCACGTTATCTGCAGTAGCGTACGCAGAGTTGGTAATGAGGGGTGGGGGGGGGATGAGGTCGGAACCAAGGGAAGTATGCTCATGACATGGCTTCACCCTCCATAATGGCAAAATGAGTGCACTTTATGGGCCCCTAGACACATGATGCAGCCAACATGGTCTAAAATAACAGCTGCAAACCTCTACTGAAATGCAACAAATGTTTTTGTTTTAAAAAAATTATGATACTTGGGATATCAATGGGGGTATGACCCCCCCCCCCCCCATCGTGCGTACGCCACGCGTAATTGGTAGCTGCGAAACTTAGAATCCCTGCATGACATCATGACATCCCTTCAATATAGCACGACAGAGTGAAGTGATATTATCAGTGGTTCATGTGGAAATCGGTTGTCTCATGTAGGCTACAACATGCAGAATGTACGACCCAAGTATTATTATATGATGGACGAATGGAGAACCAAGAGTTCCTCAGGGAAAGCATTTAAATCAGTACTAACCAGTAACCACCCTAGCATCAGGGTAGGTGTGGGTCATCTTCGATGGGATGCCTCGGTGAGATCTTTAGTACCTACGAGATATGCATCTGGTAGCTGATGCTGTATACATGCAGAAACCCATCAATAGCCACAGAAAGTGAACACCAGTGCTCTGACATCCCATGTCTAAATGTCATGGAGTTAGAGTCCTTCAGGAGATTCTAGGTTTCCGTGTCACTTCAGAATTTTATCCTGGACACGCATTTTGTTATGCTCAATAGGGTAACAGACGAAGTGACTTGCTGTGAGTAAAAGGGTAAAAAATACCCTGATCGAAGCGCCCCGACGACCGATCGGAAAATGTTTTGATTTAGGCTTTGGCTGTGCTCATAGATTTAAGCGTATAGTCTACCTGGTGTTAGCTTTCCGTGGGTCTTGCTTGCCCCAGGTCCCAGAGAGCAGTATTTGGACGGGTAACGTTGCTTTAGCATGACTCAAGATGGAACCAAATGCTGAGAGCCAGCAACAATGACTTTGTTAAGAAAATTGAAATTACGTCATTTCATTTAACATAATAACCCAATTACCTTCGATTCTAGCAGCTTCTGCACACGCTTGGAAAGTTTCAATGTTGAATCGAAATACCCACCAGATTTTTCAAATTTTTCACATGAATTCTTGCCAGTTAAACTAAGGGGAGCTTGGGGGTATGAAAGCTGACATGTATCATCTCGGCATATATTTCCTTGTGTTGAAAACTTGTTTGTTATTCGGAAGACCATGGAGATTTGGAGGAGTCACTTTGAACAATTGCGACCATCAGCAGAGCGTTCTCGGATCCCCCATAGTACTTGGATATTATTCGGTGCCGGATTTATTGGGAAAAGTAGGCCTACAATACAAAAACACATTGTTCGTATGCCTGGTATGATTGGAAAAAGTAGGTATACAATACAAAACGGATAAAGCCCCCCTGGGTCTGGGAGTTACCTTCTTGACTAACCATTACATAAGTTGGCGTACGCACGGGGGGTCAGACCCCCCCCCCAAGCACCATGACCAAGGATCAGTAATGATAAGTTTCTTCAGTGCAGTTGAAGTTTGCAAGTGTTATTTAGCAACTATTGCTAGAAGCCAGCAGTGTCTTGTGCCCATAAATTGACTTATTGCATAGAGAGGGTTGTGGCGGCTATGAGGGCGCACTTCCTTGGGTCGACCTAGCCCCACCCCCCCCCCCAAACTCCCAACCCTTGACGAATCTCTGCGTACGCTAGTGCAGTACATGTTTACATCGAGGAAACGGTGGAAGTAAAGGTAGGTTTGACGTTGTTCATGACAAACGTGAGGAAAGCAATTACTTCTTTCCAAATAGGTCAATCGATATGCCTCCGTGTACTTATGGCGAATGAGGATGATACCAGTAAAACAGTTGCGATGTATGGAATTCATAAATCGGAATAAAAATAACCGTATAACCACACCTCGATTACACCCAGTTTACTACACTCCATTCAAAATTTCCACTCAATTTTGTACCAGATGGGAGGACTTGGGAAGACAACCGTTCAGAGGGGATAGAACCTCCTCAAAGTTACCATTCCACCTTCATGATCATACACCGTATTGAAACAAGACGGGACTCCTTGTTACGGCTGAGTATTCCATTGCAACGCGGGCGCGGCGCGGGCGGGCCGGACGGGGCGGGCGGGCGGGCGTTTTGGAAGACTCCGTTTCCATGCACGCGGCGGGCGGGGGCGGGCGTTTTCGAGTCACGCACCTCTCTTCACTTTTAGTGTGGAATGCGCTCTATAAGAACCGATGTAGCTACTATTATTAATATTGTTTATTATGTATTATTGATTATTGTTATTATTATTGTTATTATTGTTATTATTATGTGTTGTTGTTTGTCGGTGTGTCCTTGTCGGGTCGTTGCCGTTGTTGTTGTTGTTGCCGTGTTGGCGTTTTTGTTTCGTGTGGTCGTCGTTGTCGTTTGGTTTTGTTGTTCGTGTTGGCATTGTCGTTTGTTGTCGTTGACGTTGTTGCCAAACACCGGACGCATACGAGTGTTTAAACCTAAACACCGGTTGTTCATTTTTGCAAACCCTATTGTTCTGAAGGTCAACGATTACGGCCCACATTAAAACTTCCACGTGGCAGGTGGTGGAGATTTAATTAGCAAATTACTTGACACGTCAATAGTGTTGGAGGACTCGAGGCCGGTCGCGGTCTCGAGACCGGGTCTCGAGACCGATTTTGAAGGGACGCGGTCCGGACTCGGACTCGGGCTTGTTCAATCACTCGGTCTCGGAGCGGACTCGGGCTGGCCGGATCGCGGGACTCGGCCCGAGACCGGGTTCGAGACGTACCAAAAAATCACGGACGAAAAGATAACACAAATTTCGGCATTTTGAGAGAGTAAAAAATAGACAAAAATAAATTTAATACCGTAGAATAGAAATCTCCGACATACGGATAATCGATACTGCTAGTGCACTGTTGACTGTGTTATAATAAGCATGATTAAGCCGGCGAGTCGGCCCATGCCCGCCTTATCGCCCGGCTCGGGAGCAAAAAAAATAGTTTTACTGGGGCTACCAATAGCCCGGCATTCGGCTATTATTTGTTGGTGCCATGTTTCGCCGTTTAGTGAAATCCATCGCCCGCGTCGCGCTAATAATTTTTTTTCTGTCCAATATTTTATGGAATGAGAAGCAATTAAATATTTGTTCGTTATCAAAACTGACATCGATGAAAAATCAGGAAAATTTGTCAAGATACAGTGCACAGTACAAGGTGATGTTATAGTCATTACCAGACGGTGGACAAACCAAAGCGAGCGCGATTTCGCACTTGGCAGGCAGTATAAAAAGAGCATTCAAAAATACATTTAGGGGGGCGAAAAAATAAACACCAAATTTTCGGAAATCGCCCCTGGGAAAATTCCTTTGGTTCCCAAACTAGGAAAGAAGGATTGAGATTTTATGCCAAATAATGATTAAAAATGCATGTTTTTGTAATTCACGATTGTTTTGTGAGATTTGCTCTTTCACCGCACGCCACATCCGCGCCTAAAAGTCCAAGTGTATACCAGTGTGAGATACAAAACATTGCACAGGACGAACAAGGTTGGCGGATACGTTCGGGGTATCGGTACAGCATTGCAGCGCCCTTCAGATATATGCACCTCGTTGATTGCAATCTAACAGCCTTGCAGAGTGCTCGCGCCGCACACATGAAGTTAGCTGATTGTAATCTGCACTCTACAGAAATTATGTGGTTCTAAAAAGATTCAAAATTGTCGATACCATCTGGAATAACTGCCGAGAATCGTATTTCATTAGGCACGGCCATCGCCGCTAAGGATCTCGACTCCAGTTATAACCCCATCGAAGTGTATCGATATTTACATGGCTCAAGAAAATTGCCAATTGCCTGCTCATCGCTCGCGATTCTCGCATATGTGGCGGTGGTCAACAAAAATAGAATTAGTTTTTTTATCAGATTCAGGTTGGAAGTTGTAGCAAAATGAAATGATTTTGTACACTTGTCGAAACATGTCACCCATTACTGTAATCCCACAAAAAAAGGCACAATATTATAATTCAATGTGTATGGGGCCAAAACCCAGCCTGAAAAAGACCCAATCACATGAATTATGAGCCCAGATTTCTAGGATCGATACGATGAAGCATTGAAAGCCTTAATGGAATTTTCAGCGTACATGTGTTAGGATACGAAAATTCTAAGCCCTCAATTCAAGGATCGTTATATGAATTCTTAACTAATAGTTACTTGCAAAAAAGGCCAAGAGACATAATTAGGGACATTAGGAGGAAAGTTTACTGACAATTTTAGAAACAGGAATAAATTCACTTGTGTACCTGACAGCCACCACAAAAAGTATGGCTGTTTTAGGGAATGGCACCGGGGACAATGCAGCATAGCTTGAAATTTTGAGAGGTATGGGAAAATAAAAACAATAGGATAAAAATGCACTGGTAGACGATATAGAGGATGGAGAGCGGCTAAGGGGTGGGCGAAAGAATTATACACCCTTCGTTGATTAATATGGTTTGGCTCGCCGCCACCGACAGAAGACTTTGTTTTGTTTTTTGTGCGCAATAACTTCCCAAACATGGTCCGATGAGGCAAAACTTGGACACATGTCCGCACTGAGTGAAATTCTTGGATTGGGTTTGAAAGTGGCGTTTGCCGCGCGCCTCTGACAGCGGCCTTCCTCGAGTTTTTTACGAGCGTTCTTTATTGTAATTGGGCAATAACTCCAACGCACGCAAGTTGTCTGATTGATTTGAAACTATACAGAATGTCATCAGATAGTGATCTCGGATGGGTTCGAAAGTAGGTTGTTGCCTTCATAGCTCCGACGGCCGCGCGGCAATCCTGATTTTTTGAAGAACTGAATTTTTGCTGATTGGCGTTTCGGAACATGGCGAATTGGCGATCATTGTTTTGTTATACTTCCGCAAAATTTTTTCCAAATTTCATTTCAAACGAGCATGCAAGTGTTTTGGGACGAAGCTTTTCGAATTTTCGCAATTACATTCTTTCGCAGATCAGTTTGGGAAGATGATGCAGCATTTACGTTTAATTACATCTGCTTAGGGGAGGTGATTGCAACAATTTATATTCATCATAAATTTGCTGTTTTGAAAACCAATACCCATTTTTTCATATAAACTCTGGTTGAAATGCCGAGGTTCGATGGGGATCGGGGACTCGACTCGGGACTCGGGACACAAGGCTCGGACTCGACTCGGACTCGGATGGTGAGGCTTCGGTCTTGGACTCGGATCGGGATGCTGAGGACTCGGTCTTGGACGCGGAACGGATTGGCTGGACTCGACTCCAACAATGCTATCGGCGGTTTAAACATGTAAATATGTGTTCAAAAAGGATTTTTGTCTGCCGTTGAATATAGACACATCTGTATAAAAATCTCATCCCTAGTTGTGAAAACCGTTATGAATGTTGTTTGGAGAATATTTGACCTAAAAAATTGGCCTCTATCTCCATTATCCGGATTCAAGCCGGTAAGATTGCGGGGCAATCCCCGGGAATGATTGAGAAATACCACTGCGGGGGGGACACCGCGGGCGGGCGGAAAAAAATCGCTAAATGGACCGATTCGAGGGGAAAACGCCCGCCCGCCGCCCGCCCGCCCGCCCGCCCGCCCGCTCCGCCCGCGTGTGGAAACGGCTCCATTGAAAATAACGGATGAGCGATTTTAGACGAACGCCCGGCAAGCCCCCCGCCCGCATGCAGGGAAACGCGGCTTTACGGTTTCATCAAATGATTTGTGAAGAAAGGTAAGGCACAGTCCCTCCTTTACCCACAGGGGCTCGTAGGTGGACCTATAGGCAAGGGAGGATATAGTCAACGCTACGAGCCCCTGTGGGTAAAGGAGGACTGACAAAAAACTAATTGTTGTGATTTCCGCGATTTGCAAGAGCGAATTGGAGCGAACAAACCACTATATCAGTGAGGGTCTGTAGGCGCAAATGTCTCCATATTTTTGTCTACACAATTATCATCAAAGACTATATTGGGTGGGGGTCATGACCAACCATATCGTTGCGTCCTCGTGTCGCTTAAGCTCGGTGCTCGATCATCTGACGATATGTATCCGCCGACTTCGGCGGACTCATCGGGCAAAAACATGCGATTTTTTGGCGCGGAGCAGTTTGTCCTGATGTGGTGGCTGCTCATCACTACACGATCTATCCGCCGATTTCAGTCACAATACGGACGGTTACTACGTGTGCTAAACATTCCGTTTAAAATTTCGCGCTCAAAGTATTGATTCTACTTCGCCATATACACTACGCTATACGGTCATACATGAGATTCCCTTGAGTGGACTTGTTCAGTGTTTGTTTAGGATTGGGTGGAGTGATTCATCAGCTCCGCTGTTGTTCCTCTTCCCTGTGTGTTCCCGTATTGCAGTCTTGCACAGACGATTATATACTGGGATCACGGCTTCAGTGCGCACTTCCAGTGCTCAATAATAATATGTATGCTACCTGTTTGCTGTACAATAGGTACATTCCATCACCGCTGAGCTAGCTAATGCCACAACAAGACGCTAAGTTAAACGAGGCTGCACAAATATATCACCCGGTTCTAGAGTTAAACGACGTTCCCGAGAAGAAGACAGAATTACCACAAGACGCCGCCTGTGGGTAAGTGTGAAGAACTACGTGTACGAAATCCATTATAGGCTTATCACTCTGGGAAGTACATAGCCTATGTCGCAGATTTAATACGTCATAGGCGCCCGTCTCTCGGTACCTGCGCATTACGCGTAGTTAGGTTGTACGATATCCATTATAGGCTTCCCGCCTCTTGGAAGTACATACCGGTATTTGTCGCAGATTATTACCGTCATAGGCTGCCGTCTCTCGGTACCTGCGCATTACGCGTAGTTAGGTTGTACGATATCCATTATAGGCTTCCCGCCTCTTGGAAGTACAGCTAGACTAGCCCATATTCGGGTTTGAAGTAGGCTTATCCAGACATTCCAAGTCACACGTGACACACGCATTTCCAGGGTTTCACACGATCACACGCACTGGACTTTATCACACGCAATCCAGTAAACACCTCAGAGTGGTTTATGATGAGCTGGAGGCTAGGCCTAAACCTAAAATCAGATTAGCTGCCCGAATAAATAGTTTAGAGAAGTGAGTTGACTGAGCGATAAAACTTTGTTCAAAATTGGTATTTATGGAAAGAAGAGTGGGGGGGGGGGGGGGGGCATGAGGAAGAAAAAAAACAATTAAGGGACTTTTGTAAGAAGATTGTCAAACTTATCATGAACTAGCGGTTGGTACGCGTTATGTGTGATGTAATAATTGAAACCACCGATCGCGCAACCAGGCGAGACACTTTGGCGATCGCTTGTATTGAGAAGTGTCTGTCGGTAACGATCCAGTGCTTAAAATTTACGTAAGCCCGATAGCTCGGGGGTACTTCTCAAAGTGCAGTTTGGGTTAAAACTTGGCTGCCTGTCGGGAAAAGTTGACTGTACTGAAGGATCTGGGTTAGGGGGGGGGGGGTTATTGAGAAGTACGGTACCCGTCACTGGTCAGAGACCTTACCTAGATTGAAGAATGCTTCTCATTATGTGATTATACAGTATGTATGATTACTTATTAAAACTTTTTCACTGACAATGTCATGCCTTCTGTGAGTTTAATAATATAAAGACTATGAAAATATCAACATAAAATTAGCCCGAAAAACTGAAAAACAATGCACAGTTTTGCATCTTCGACACTCCAAAAAAACCGCAAAACTTCCAAAGGCCACTGACACACTCATAAAATGCCACAATGTTGGAAACTGCTTATCGTCCTTTGCTTCGATTGTGCGGCCAACAACAGTATCGGATATCTCTGCTGTCCGCTAGCGAATTTGTACCTTAGTTTCAATGATTCCCGGCCAGAATGTGCTATCCATAATTGTTTCAAATGATTCGTATCTGCCAACGGCAGTTCACTGGCTTGGTGCAAATTTATTTGCCTGAAATTACTATACCTACAAGTCTTCACACTGACTTAGTCATTCTTGTCTCCAAAGTGTGGCGGATCATTGTCAAGCTCTGGCAACTTGTGTTTTTAACGGGTGCATACCGTTGTCCCTGGGAAAACTGTTGATAATTAACATGTCCAACCACAGTTTAGTGCCATAAAGTACCATACCCAATTAATTGCCTGCAGGCTAGTGTAAATTGACAATTTTGATTGGCCTCTTTTGACCATGTTCCACAGCGGGCGACTATTTTGTCAGGCATAATTTCACCTTGTTTTGGAGGTCAAGAAGGAAAAGGCCCTACATGCACGATTTATTGAACTCAACTTGGTCTTGTCAATGCAGTAGTAATAGTATGAAGCTCAAAATTTTCAACTAGATAATCGAGCACCTTCACTACATTCCGTTAGTGAACACCACTACTCTGTCTAGCATACCACTGGGACATGCCCAACCTTGGGAGACGGGGATGTCCCACGCAGGGTTACCATGTTTGCAGGCACCTCGAGCCTAGCTCCGCAATTCTGCCTACTAAATTTTTGAAATTTTAGAAGGCTGCATTCATAAAAAAATAAAATTATCACTGTCGCCATTGATTCCAATGTTGGTTTCGGGGGAAAATTAACTTAGCCGCAAATTCTTTGGTGCATTATTGCATTGGCCATGTAGTATAAAGACCAAATATGAGGTTATCCATCCATATTAGCCTATTCTGGCTGTCGTGGATATTGCCCCACCCCGGGCCACCACCACATTCCCCCCCAACTGGGCGCAACGTTATAATATCTATGTCATCTGCTCCTAGCCTGTTGGAGACATCGGAAGCCCGACAGCACTTTGACCTTCATAAAACATATCGTTTACTGTACCACAGTATGACCAAAATGGCAGATCACTTATCCACATGGTCCTATGTGCAAATTTGTTTACCGCCAACGTTAATCGTGGTTGACTTCGCGACAGTCTTGGCACGTGCAACTACTTCATGTATACACTCCCCACCTCACTTAGAGAGGACAATGGCGAAGAAATATATCTCGCTATGCCCCTTGAGATATGGCTAAGCCCCCTATGGGGAATCGCAGATGTGCAGGATTACGTACCCTGTAATGGGGCACAGCTCTAGGCCCCTCTGTTCCGCAAAATAAGGGTGACAGTTTTTTGACCCACCTTCGGTCTGAAGAGGACTGGACCATAGATTAGGAGTCCATTTGAGACTCCATCAACATTGATCAGTAGCTATACACTTGCACACATGCAATCATGACAGATGTTTCGGTCGTGGGCCTATATAGGATCAAACATCCTCATTGCCCAATATGCTTCTTGTTGTTCTTTATTAGATTCTATTGGCGTTCGGAAGACAAGGACGTTCAGCCGTTTGAGCGCTACATTGTCCCGTTCTTCACTTAGGGGGCGCAAACGCAGAATTGCACGCATAAGGTGATAAAGATGCACCTCGCTCTCAATGGAAACAGAAGGAATCTTCAAAATGCTCATTATATGTCACCCCCATTACCAATGGAGTTGGGTCAGGAGTGTCGCCATGCGACCCGTAACAAAAATTTAGGCGAAGACAGGAAAATCTAAACGTCATAATATTCCTTTGCCGAGATGCAGCCATCAGTGGTTACTGTTTGGGACAGGTGCCATGCACCCAGAAACCCTACAGTCGGGTTACTAATGATAAATAAATAAAAATAACCGAGTGAAGAGATCCACATCAATTGAGCGCATGGACACCTGCATCGTTCTTTAAAGCAGATCTGAGGGAATTACACGTTCCGGGGCAATAATATGATAGAACAGTAGGAGATGTGTCTTCCTGACATAACAAACGAGTAACAGAAGACTGTACATATCTGAATTTGTTATTACGACATTGTCCTTTGGTTGGCCTCATAAGAGTTTTCTCGCGGCGTAGGAGGAAGTCTTTACCCCTGTTTGATAGGCAATGCTATAGCATAGCCAGAATAGAAAGTTATCATGCTGACCATATATTCACTCTCTACGGTATTTCGTTTCACATAAGTCTTATCTCTTGTCAGTTGACAAAGGGTAGGGGAGACAAATACCTCCTATATACCGCATGTCAGCGTTTGCAAGCCCCTAATAATTCCACCTTCCTGAAATTTCCCAGACAAAAATCTGATGGGAGGATATGATAAAGTATCGGAGGGAAAGACAGTACGCAAGGGTAAGATCTGCAGCATTTCCTGAAATATATTTTCAATTACCTTCCTATTTTGGTATGTCACCCTCATACTATAATGGTCATGAACAACTTCATAAAATGTAGGTAAATGATTACACAAGTCACGAGGGAACCCTGATATGGTATATTCCTCCGTTCAAATCTATAAATGGATAAGGCATTAACAATCGTGCACAATGTCCATAAGCGGCCATGACCCGATAATTCTCGGGGATGCATTGAGCTTTGGACAATATCGGAATTAATGTCCAGTGCAATACATTCTAGAGGACTGGTGGGCAACCATAACACTTTTCCGCCCTGATAGTTGTCCACTTGCCCTACCATGGTTTCATATGCTACACCTACTTTTCTCCGGGGAAGGTTCGGGCAGACATAATTAGAGGGGGAATTTGTCGTGTCTATAGACCGTTGGTACAGCTTAGCTATTTTTTTCGATTACGATGACCTACGGGCCGCCTGTGGAAAAGAGTACCTACCCCGCAAGAAAGGATGCCAACCCTCTAGTGCTCACACAAAACCGCTACATATCACGGTATTAAGTTTACTACCCGATTCATCTGACGAAAGAACGGGAATAAGGTGTATCGAGAGTCCAGTTCAACAGTTCAATGGGGAAAAATAAGGCTGTGTGAAGGATAAACGGTCCATCCCATCGAGTCATATCGGAGACACATCGGAATGGGAATTCAACGAGCCTGAATGTAACATTGCCGTTGTATGTCTTCAATTCACCACGAAAGCAACATCTGACACTCATTTGGTAAGGAATTAGGCAATCATATTTAGCCTCATGCTGTATATAATTTGAATGAGATCGGTGACGTTCCAGTGCCAGTATGAGCATTGAGGGCTCATTAATATCCAGGGTAATTTTCGGAGGAATAGCTGGCATCATATCCTGTTGTTGTAGAGAAATCGGACTATTTACCACGAATTAATCATCAATTAGTCAGGTGACGTTCATGAAATTGATGAGCCCAATATTCTATGAGGAAGCTACTATATTGGGCATTTTGTAATGACACCGAGGTGCAACCATTGAGACTGGAAATGACACAAATCGCTGTTCATTGAATGAGTCTATTACAGCGGCAAAGGTCATTCTCTACCGCACATCAAAGACACCAAGAGCATACCTCAATAGACCAGTGTAATTTAGAATATCACATTCACATCACTATAACATACTAAAATAATAAAAAGAGCCAATTGACAAATACCTGTAGCCTAGTGCATACGGCTGAAGTACTAGAATAGGTTCAGTGTTTTACTATCAATTTACGAACGCTGAATTTCGCTCTTCCTTCCTGTGACAGAGAATATTTAAAATGTTACTTTTAACCTCTGAATTCATAGCGTAAGTGTATATGGCGATGTAGAAGCGCCAATTTGGAACGATCCACAAACGAAGTTTTAATTAATATTCTACTGAGACATGTCACAAGCGGAGGATTACATGCCCTCCCAAAATTGCTATCCCCTCTTGGGTTTTTCTCTGCTGTTCAATTGCTGCAGCCTGTGAAAACAATCCACTTTGAAGCCTCCCACCTCAAGGTCAACCCTGTAATTCCTCCGTTTGTGTACATGTCTCAGGAAATCTACTTAAACTTCGTCTGTTGACTCGTTCATTTAGCGATTCACTGCTAGTAATTAACGTAATGAAGTTTTGATTATGCTGGAGAGGCCGGTGCGACTACGGCAGCCGCAGCGATTATCCTGTTAAGATGGCGAAGGAAGAGAAAGGCTGTCAGAGCCATAACAGAAGTGGTTGGCTCGATCATGGCTACTTCGGCCGAGGAACTACCGGTCATTACAAAACATTGATGACAGCTAGAGCTCGCGAAGGAGGCTTCCCCGGCTACTTTTCTTTCCAGAGGGCTACGGTCCGCCAGATAGAATGCAATGTAAGCCGCTGCCAGTAACTGTCCAAATGGAGATGAATATATATCCCAATGCTGTTTGTTTTTTTTCGTTAAACGTACTCTTACTGAAGAGACATGTCATGTAGTCTAAGTTGATAAAGCTGTTGCTTAAAACACCCTGTGCCCATAACAGCAATACAGGTCTACTAAAGAGCGACGTTACAAGTTGAAAACTTTATACGGTCACGGTGCTACAGTTCGAAGAGCTTGGTCCATGGTCAAAATTTGACTCTCTTCTGCTGTGTGTAGTTCGGGACTGTTTATTTCATAAAGATCCGTCTCGCCCTTGTACAGTCATCGATTGCTTCTCTTCTCCCGGGGTATGGACTTGCAGACCAACTTTTTTTTGGAGTGACGGCTTATCAGCACCGGGAGTACAGACGGATTTTCTCCCAAACCTGCGATATCTCACGGCTCATTTTTAACTGTGATTACTCTTCGGAATGGAAACCGATCATTTCATGTTTCCAATATGGTACTGTCGACATGTATGAGAGAAGGAGTGCATAGTTTTCTCGCATGATTACAATCAATTTGTTCTGTTGCTTGTTTGTGCAATTACACGCAACCTTTGCGACGCCAGCGTCGGCAACTTGGGGGGGCAACAGGGGCAGTCACTTTTTTTTTTGGTGGGGGCATAATTTCCTTGGAGGATCCAAGCTGTAACGCTAGGCATCGGCGCGATCGCTTCGCGATCGCGCATACGGCGGGGGTAGGGGCCCGCCTTAGGGCCCCTTGTGGGTTCCAGAGGGCAAAGCCCTGTTTGGGTCCTGGGGCGCAGCGCCGGAAGCGCCGCGATTCTAGAGCTTTCGGGGGCCTAGAAATCCTACTTAAATTGAGGCACTTTGGTGGCAGTTTAGTATTCAAAAAAATTAATAAACGAGACCTCACCCGGGTATATTGATTTTCGCCAGGCAATGTCAGATCACGTTATTTTCTCTCTCCTGAAATTGTCGTATTAATTTCTGTCTCCAAGGGCTATTGTTGTGACTTCAGAGCGATGTTCCTACGCTAATAAAGACATTTTTTGTCCTGACCCTCGGGAACTTTGTGCCCCAAAACAATAGTAGCTTTTCTCCTCTAGTCATCTCTGCAAACTGGGGGGGGGGAACGGAGGGCAAGACTAAAGTTTTGGGTGGCAATATTCCTCCCCCCCCCCCGCCGTGCGCCGCCACTGACTGCAACCGTGAACTTTTCTCATTATGAGACAATTTAGCCATTCCGCATATCGTCTGTTTCGACACCAAAAATCTTCGTCCCGCATGCAATGCTGCGACCAACGATATTCAATAGCAGATTTTAGCTGCCCATCTGCCGATGCTGCCTGCGACACCGATACCAATATCCCGAAATGTTTGAACATGTCCAAAACAAGCCCGATACGCCGCGCGATGCGGGTGCGATACCGATGTGCCGAGACTTTTGGAACAGTTTTAGTTATAACTCACCTCCGATATCTATCCACCGATAAATAAATATCGGCAGATAAATATCGGCAAGTGAGCACCCGGCTTCAACCGATTGCGAGCGCAGCTAACTAGCCACCGTTATACTTACCTGCTTTTCCCAACACTGAACAGTGCATCGACGCGACAATACCTGTGAGACGCTTTCAACCACTGTAGTGTACAATATCCCAGGATTCCTGGGATTCACGCGGACGCCAATGCGAGGATTTAACTTTCCGCTTACCGCGTAATCAAGACCGTCACAAGGTCATCAACTGTTTGTATATGAAAGTTTGAATCCAGTGCGGCAATTTGTGTGCATGATGTGCAAAAAGATCTGCGGCCATCTCTTCGGTGAAAAGACCATAAACCATCACTGCATCCTAGGGCTGGACGGAGTTTAAATCGGCTCAGTTGGCTAGTTCTAGTAGTAATGGTTGCCGTGGTAACTAATCTGAACGATTCACCATCAAAAAGACTGTGCGCGGTGGTCAACGTATGACATAGCTATATACACTGATTGTTCAGCTCGCTAATACTGTGTACGAGTGCCGTGAAGAATGCTATTGTGCTTGACCGTTTGATCCCCTCACCATCGCACGCAAGGCGAACCGGGTCGTTTACGTAGTAAGGCCCACTGTACATTTCTTTATACGTATTAGTGGCGGAAGTATATTCAAATTCTCAGTTGCATGTAGCTCACGCACAGTCGTTTTAATTTTTCTCGTTGACTAGGCCTACTGGGTATAAACCGTACTAAATTCAAGGCATTCGTCTGCAGGCAACATACAAGACATCTCATAATGTTCGTTCCGTTTAGTAAACCGATTCCACAGAGAATCAGGTTTAGCGTTTATCTTCACATATAATAAATTCGAAGTTACGGTGTCTACTTCCTGCCACGTTACATGCGTATCTCCATCCATATATGTTATAATCTTTCATCCGGGTTCTTTATGACTTGCACCGGACAACACCAATTTGTTAACGTTCGTAGCGGCAACTTTAGAACTACGAGAACCAGGGAAATCTTACTCTGATTATATTCATGATCAGATACGCGCAAAATGCTACGTCACAATAGCGAAATACCACTACTGACGTCAGTAGGTGTAAACGAGAGCTGAACTCGTACCAGTCAATGGGAGACCGTTTTTCTTGCATCAGCTATTGACTTTTCCGAAAGATGATGTACCATTTCCTTCCAGTCGGCACGAAAGTGCAACAATTCATCGATATCTTTCTGGTACCTGTGCAAAAAATTGCAACACGCACACTCGAAACATAGTAAGTGGACTTCAAAAGCTTAGGATAAGCCCTTAAGCGTGTAACGAATAACAATAGGTCACTGTGCGTACACGTGCTTGACGTAACGAGAACGGCGAATCATGAATTCAATTAGTCTAGTGTCAACAGGATATTACGAAAAAATTGGAGTGAGATGGCCGGACCTCTTCCCCTATGACTATGAGCACGATTCACTGCCGATTAATTACAGAAGAGAGGAATGCAGTTAACGAAAGTGACACTGATTCCCAAGAAAACCTTAAGTCTACTGACCCTATGTGGTTAGGACTGACAATATTAACTGGTGTACATGCAAGTTATGCGTTGTAATGCCGAAAGAAATTGAATGTGTCTGTTTGCCATGAAGTAATACTTTTCGCATCATTCTAACGCAAAGGATTACCTTGTCCTTACTGAGAACAATGACTTTGCAAGCGTTTTGTTTAAAATCGAAAATCCGGAGTGCTCAGGGGCTCACTTATAATGAGGAACGACATTCGTGGACACAGCGGCAGGAGTGTGCATTCGATATTAGACCACGACGTGAAGTATGCCTACCTTTCCTCAA